>CAJRST010007779.1:7496773-7528735 GCA_907169785.1 Menidia menidia | reverse complement strand
AATAATAATAATAATAATAATAATAATAATAATAATAATAATAATAATAATAATAATAATAATAATAATAATAATAATGATAATGATAATGATAATAATAATGATATTCCTGCGAACCCATTAGGGAATAAGAGGTTACGATAATGGATGGATGGATGATAATAATAATAATAACAATAATAATCAGAATCAGAATCAGAATCAGAAATACTTTCATAATCCCAGAGGGAAATTATTTTTGTTACAGGCTCCATAAGCAAAATAAAACAAAGGCATATACATATGTACATGTCTATACATATATACATATATATATACAAAATTCCTCATAAATATAGCTAGAAACGATCACATTTAAATCTCGCCATCTCAGCTATTGTGTATCAGAGAAGGAGATGTATCAATATTTGTCAGCTGAGTTATGCAGCCTCAAAACACATCATTTACCCATTAGTACAAATATTAATGAAAACTTTTCTGGTTAAAGTTTAGGATTTAAACTTATCATGTAGGAAATCTTGCAGTCTGAATGACAACACAACCTCTTTTACGCACGAACGTCGGGGATGTTTTTGTAAAAAGTTCCCTTTTCACCGGAAACACCGGAGAGGCAGCAGACAAACGGACGCAAGTCAGACCCCATTCCTGAATGAATACGCTTTGATATCTAAACATGTCTGACTTCGTTTCTAAAATCGTTTCCCCCCCAGAAGATCTGGGATTAAACAAAACACAGCACAAACGTAAAATGCAAGTTAAAGGAGGCCACCTTCTCATCATCGGTCACAGTTTAGTCAATAGAGTCACGGTATGTTTTTTTATATAATGGGAGGAATCAAATAAACTTAATTACAGCATTTGCATTGCAACTGCACTAAATCCTGCCTGCGCGTGTCTTCCAGCTCTTCGATTGGACCGCAGTCAGGCTTATAAAAGTCATTAGATACTTTCCCAAGTGTAGGCCTAATAAACAAACGTCGTGTTAGTCCAAAGATTGATGGCGCTCTCACAGAATGGACCTGGTCAGGAAGGAATAAAATTCAATCAGAGAGCTGGAATCGTTTTTCATGAGACGGAAAAGGCAGAGAGGGAGACGGGGGTCAACGAGGAGGATGTCGGCCGCCAGAGCACCATCAACAATGCAACAGGACGAAGCACACAAAGAGAGGGAGAGGTGGACCGAGCAGTGCTCACGTGATTGGATTTTAATGTCTCGCTGCTTTAATTACTGTTAGGATTTTTTTTTTAAACGACCCAAAGTGAACAACAGAAATATGAAAACTGATAGGCCTCTTATTGTAGAAACTAAACTGATGGCGTGGCGGTTTGCTACTCCCCCCTTTTTGGGGTTTTTATTCCATCCTGAGGTTTGCCAACACTAAATAAAGTACAAATTTAATTTCACTTTCATTTCCCTTTTCACAAGAGGGGGCAGAGGCGAATGCTGTTCACTGTCTTGTTTATGGGCTCCAGCTATGCCCCCACCTACAGCGAAGATGGCTCAGATAACACAACAAAACCCTCCACTCAGATGTAGCTCGGGGGTTTACGTCGCGTAAAAGCTGTCACGCGTCTTTTTTGGGGGGCTTCTCCACAAGCAGTTCTTTTTGGGGCCCGCCGGTGGAGAGCCTGTTTGGAAGCTTCACCCTGCGCCTTCCTGAAGCGTTCCGCCACATTCCTGAAAATGCACAACTTCCCTCGCTGCTTTGGGTCAACTAGCAAAGACAAAAGCCTTTGTGTTGGCCGCATCTTTCATGTTTATAGGAATCAGAAAAGTTTGTACGATTTTCAGTTGGTTACAAGTGTTGAAAAGCTGATTAAATTCCAAGCTCCATTTTTCTTTTGCTGTGTCCACACCGCGCAAAGCACGATTTTTTTTAGAGAAGTATCAAACGCCTCATGGAGTTTCTTTTAGGAACAATATCTAAAAAGCATTGAGAGATTAAAGCGGAAAAGTAAATTATCTTTCAATTTTAGTCTTTAAAGGTCACGTCAAAGTTCAACAAACGCATTTGACAAAAGTATTATTTAGTCATAGCTAGAATAAAACATAAAACCTTTTGTACCTGAATTTAAAAAAACATACAACGTGAGGTAAACTCCTGGTGTTTTGTCCAATTTTAAGTTGCATCCCTGATAGACTAATGACCCAAAGGCAAGGCGCTGGAGGTGAATCTTCAACTTTTTTCTCTTGTTTTTGACCTCCCAAAAGCGAACGAGCGTCGAATACGGCGACCTTTGGATACATTAGATCACTTTAAAGATAAGAGTAAGAGGACAAATTCTACAGAGGGACTGTGAAACAACCGGTTGAACATTTTTCTACCAACTAGTATTATATCAAAAACTGATCAGTTATTTTGACTTCAATTTAGTAAACAAGCAAGAAGGCCATATAACGCTTTGCAAGCTTGGACCAAGCTCAGTTTTCCTTTTCTAGTCGGTCACGTTGGCCATCAGCTACATCTGAAATGGAATGCTTTTCCACCATAAAACACCATTCAGCCCCGGCTACGAGCAGTTCTATTTAAGTCGTCCCATGTTCATTTGGGTTTGGGAAGGGAGGGCAGAGAGGGGAGAGGGTAGGAGTTTGTAAATGAACTGAGGGTCGGTGAGCCCCCGCAGACTGTGCACCTGTATGGCTCAGTGACCGCGGCTCGGGCTGGAAAACGCTGTGTTTTAGTGCTCAGTTGCTCCAAGCGCCATCTGCTTCTAATTAGGAGCTCGTATAGACGCAAATTCTGTCTGCTCTGCTGTGGCCAAACGTTTGAAAGGTTGGAGGTCCAACACTTGTCTCTCAGAGCGAAAAAATAACCACTGCATGCAGATTTCTTTTTTTTATTTTTTATTTTACCTTGCACGCCTCATCGCAAAGAAAAATTATAATTTAAAAAAAAAGATTAAGGTCTAGGCCTAAATGTTGGTTGGCTTTTGTCAGAATGGGCACATCGATGAGGCGTAAACAAAACGAACCGGATTTAATGATGAAGCTGAAATCGCAGCATACGATTCAAAAGAAACAAACACACCGAGTCAGGCTGCAAAACCTCTGGTATGGATGGATAATAGTGTGAATACAGAGCAGGGGAGAAACGGTCGACCTGCGTATAACCCGGCAGCTTTGGAGAGATACCTCAAAAGAGAACAGAGATGCCTTCAAGTTACACAAACCAGCCTTTTTTTTCTTTTTTTTTTACAGCTCAGGCCCGCGGTTTCAAATTATAGTGCATTTCATGCCAGCACCGGGCACACTAATGCTCCAATAATACGTAATAATAAGCCATAATAAGTAATTCATGACCAAATGTAGTTAAAATGCATTAATATAAAATGGCGGCCTCTCTAGAATCTGAAAGCTCAGCTCTGTCGCATGTGTTGGTGATAAAACAAGCTTCCTGCATTTTATGATTTAGATTTATTCATTACTTTATTATGCTCTTAAATCAAACATTTAAGAAGTCATAGCAGCGAATGTTTAGACGGAAATATAACGTGCTGAAAATGTCACACATGGAACAAAAAAACTATTTTTGTTTGAGGATGTTCTGCAGGATCTTTGTGCTCCTTCAGTTTGTAAAGACGTGTTGGACATTATGAAGTGCGATTTATTGACGTCTAAACCATTATTTTTTCTGCTAGATATGATTGAAATAGTAATTCACAAATAGGCATAATTAAATAAGATTCTCTCAGTGCCTTGAAATATTGAAAATATATAAATGTTACACATTAATTTATGCTTATGAGGAAGAACACAATGCAGATATTTATTCCCTAAAAACATTATGAGTGTGCAGCAAACATGAGGCCCGAGCCTTCTGGGAGGAGCGAATTGAGTTGAAGTGTAGTGCCGCTGGAGCGGAGTAAGCTGAACAAACTTGAACTCTGTGTCCCTTCAAAGCTGTCCAGCTACTGCTATCTGAGCCGCAGTAGCAGTTGTCTGTGTCTTTCGCGGGTCTCATCTCATTTAAAGTGCAAGGCGGTCAGTGGGCCATGAAGACATCAACATCAACTTAGACTGCTTCAAGACAGAGGGGGAAAAAAAAAAAAACTTCTCCCCTTTCTAGGACAGGCAGTCAGATACTGATCCAGAAATGTGTGCAGTCACTGCCTTGAAAATATATTTTGGAACTGAATTTAGAATTATTAAAATATTGATACACTATTATTAAAGTTAGAAACTTATGACTTTTTTATTATAAAGTTTATTAGATGGGGATTGTTTGATGTTTGAATGCTTAAACAAATATATTGAAGTTGGGGAAAAATGGCAACAAAAATTTAAAATGGACCTTGGAGTTGATTGAATCCTAAGTTTGATATTTCATCCACAGTCTTTTGACCTCTTCTAACAACATTTTGCAACTAAACATTCATAAGTATAAAGCATAAAAAATGACCACTTTTCTGACTAAACACCTTTCACAAAACAACTAACTATGTTCATATCTGATTATTATGTATTATGTTTAGATCATTAAAAAATAATCATTATATGTACAGTATATGTGTGTGTGTGTGTGTGTGTATGTGTGTGTGTGTGTGTGTGTGTGTGTCTTATGACACGTACATGCTCAAAAGATCTTGGCAGCAATTAATACATGCAGAGAAAGTATTTTGCTTCCATTTTCGTATTTAGGCTAGTTGAAAAAGTCCTTAGGGTCCTTAATTTTTTGTTGCATGTTTCACCGCTCAAATGATGACTACAAGAGTTGTTCTGGCATCATTTTCAGACACAATGCTAATCCCAGTAAAAGCAAGAGCTTAAAGTTCCCAGGGATCTTAAGATCAAACTAATCCAACTCACTGCGGCTCATTAAAAACAGATACATCTGCAGATAAAGACAGCTGGGAATATATCTGATTACACGATGGCCCGTCACTCACATGTTATGGTCACAAAATCATCTGTTTAAGAAAGTGTTGACAATTCAGAGCCACTACAGCTAATCAGTGTCAACAGTAACACATGCAAGTATAGAAAAGTGCAACGCGACTCTTTCCTCCCTCTCTTCTTCTCCTCAGTCTTTTCTGCCTTTACACTGCCGCTGACAGATTGGGCGAGTGGTGTTTCTTTTTTGAATAAAGGTTCAATGGGATCATCTCAAGTCTTTCAGTGGGTGAACTGATTTGACTGCAACATCCATGTGTCCTGTCAATGGCAAGACATCACTTGTTTTTAATGATGTAGCATCATTTCGATCATGAAACCCAATCAAGTGAATTTCAAGAGAAAATCACTTCTTTTTAGGGATTTTCAGTGAGCTTAGAATTGCTGATCCATTCAGTTGTTTTCCAGAACCCTGCTGCAGAGAGGCCGACAGCAGTGAGCCACTCATCAGTGATGCGGCCTATTTCACCCAGATTGTGATCTGCCCCCTCCCAGGGAGAGCAGGAAGCACAAATTTACCTGCAACTCCTGTGGACCAACCTACAACCCCCCCCTGCCCCCACCAAACCAGACACACACACACTCTCACACACACGACAAAGGACAACCTCCTCACCCCACACCCACCCCCATTTCCACACATGCTGCAATATGCTGTGATGGAGAATTACTATGCAGAACAAGGTGTGAGGTGAAACACAGGCAAGGAAAAACAAACTGGTTCAAAGAATAACACTGACCTCAGCCTCAACTGTTGCACATTTTCATAGTTTCTGTGGACTCTCAGTTTATTTAAAAAGAGAGCTGCAGATTGAGCAGCACGCGATCTCCGCTGCCAACATTATTCTTGACTGGACGTACAACCTGTGTCCGGAAACAGAGCTTTAATGTGCAATAAAAATCTGGAGAAAAAACAAAACAAGTCCTGCATATGCAAAGCACCGCACAGCTTTTTGCATAGCAAATGTCAGTTGTGCGAGTTTGTGTCCACGGATGATCTGCTCTCTGACCTCCAAGAGGAAACCCCTTCCCCATTGAAGCCCCTTCTCAGCAGCTAGTCTTTTGAACTAATTGTCTTTGTAATCCTTCTCATTCTAATTCTTTTTTTGCTTTGTTTTGGTGTAGAAAGATTTCAAAAGGAAAACAGGGAGATGAATAAAGACAGAAACGGGTTTCCAACAAGAACACTACAGTAAAATACTTTTAAAAACATAGCGAAAGCTTTGTTTCAGCATTTTAAAACTTCAACAAGTCCTTTAAAAAAAATCCCTACAGGCGTGAGCTTATCTCCTGCTGGGAAAAAAATCATACTTTATCTGCTGTTCTTCCTGAGTGTCTGTGAGGTGTGCAGGTGTGAGATTGTGTCTGTGTATCATGAAGCAGCCAGATGGTGTTTGTGTGTGATGGCGAGCGGCAGCGATACAGCAGTGGTTCCTGTCACAGATCAGCACTCATATCTCTGTTCCATCTCCAGGCTTGCTGCTCATATAAACATCCCCAGTCCACGGGCCTCTGATGTTTCTGCCTCTGTGTTTACAGTGAGAAGTCATGCAAATACGTGAACTTTAGGACAAAGAGAAAAAGGATGAACAATGGACTGAGAGGCTAAATGCCTGAATTATTTTCAGGGCAACATTACATTCATGTTGGGACTTTTCTTTTTTTTTTACAAAACATGATGTTAATGTTTTATTGTTAAAACAAAGAATACAGAATTGAACATTTTTAACAAACATAAGAGGATACTAATGGTATATTTTATTCTCTTATAAATGATTGTTTTACCAGTGGCAACGAGTCCTTCTAACAGTGAACTCAGTTGTTTGAAACACAAAAAACCCAGTCTGGTCTGCACGCTATGCCCTACAAGAAGTAGGAAACACGTTCAATTACACTGATTCAGCAAACACTTAGTGTGACCCAGAAAAAAAGTCACATTTCAGCTTTCAGTTCAGGAAAAGTGGAATGAAACTCTCTTTCTTTTTCTGCCCCCCACACCATCACACAGACACACACACACACATGTTTACACACAAGGTAAATTATCTTTGCAATGAAGCAAATGAGATGTAGCATTCACTTTTGAAAATGGACCTTTGTCTGAAACTAATTCTGGTTTTAAAAAAAAAGAAAGGAGCTAATTTTCAATCAAACTCAAACCGAATGCAATGCGCGGACTTCGACATCAAAGCACACTCAGAGCAATTGTCTCCCTCTGCTCCCTTTAAACTACCCGTTTTTCAACTTTGAAAAATCCCCTGTACATCAAAGAGGCAGACAGAGAAAGTAATTTAGCCTTATCTTAATTGAGCTGCAATTTTAATAATGATCTTACACATTGGGACTGAGGAGGAGAGGAGGAGCTGCGGGAGGAGAGACTGGCTTCCCCATGCTGCACTACCATATTCTGGTTGTCTAATCTCAGCTCCAGACATGTCATTGGGCTGTGATTTATGATGACCTAATGTTTTGTTTACTTCATGCTCATAACAGGCGGGCGGATTGCGTTGGGCATGCAGTATGGGGAAACATGAAAGTGCCGGGGCTGCCTGCAGGACTGCAATCCCAAGCAGTTCGTAGAAATAAACAGCTATGTGCTTCAGCCACCTGGCAAATTAGGCTACCTCCTTCAAACTGGGGGCCAGGAGTGCTGGCCACTCAAAGGTTTTACCAGTGTCCCAGACCGCCTGACTCATCGGTTGTCATGATGCTGCCATCAGTCTGAACTTTGCAGGTCACCCATTTGCGCTAACGCCTTGAAACGTTCAAAAAAGAAAACCCTTCATGCACTTTCTCAATAATCACCATGCCCTGCCCTGCGAGAGGGCAAACGAATGCTGTCTGACAACTGCTTAATCGTGAGGTCAAGAGTCGGGCAGGTCAGTCAAATTGGACTGAGCTTCTGTTGATGGTTGTCTGGTATTTAGCAAAGGAGTTGAGAGAGATTCAAACTGTATATGCTGTAAAGGAAGCGTTGTTACTGCTAAGGAAAACTGACACAATAGAAGCTTTGTGCTCATGATTTACATGATATGATAATGCAAGTGCGTCATAATAGTTTCCTTTATTAGTAAGAAGCGTGTTGGCATCACAAAATTTGCCCATGCTCACCAGTTGGATTTATTCTTGTTTTTTTTCCTGAAGCTCATACTGTATATGTGACCGGGACAAAGTGACTCAACGTGTTTTTTTCTGTGAAAGCTCGACAGAGAAAAAAGTTTTTGGCCTGGTGAAAGTTGGTGGATCTGAGAGACAAGGGCCATGCCTCCACCTGCAAGGGGACGTGCACAGGTTTCATCTTCTTAATGCGGGCGTAAAAAGCTGACAGCTCAGTGTGTCTTTTTTTTCTCTCCAACCACAGAATAGTTGATTACCCATACTATCGGAATTTAGTCCTTTCTGTTCATTTGTACTATCTGATGAACACGCTGATATTTCTTTCTGAGTCTTGGCACGATTAAAATGAATGTATATGATGTACAAATTCCTTTGCAATCTCAATCTTTTCATGTCACTTTGGAGCCTCAATTCTGAGAATAGAAAAAAAGACATAAATCCCGTGTGTTTACAGTTCATGTATTCAAACTTACTAATGAGTGCCTGTTCTGACCTAAAACAGTTCTGAAATGAATCATTTCATGACTATGTATGTTACCACAACCTCTCATCAGAAAAACACGTTGATATGGAAAATCCCAAAAGAAAAAACACAAAGAGCCAAAAATAAATTAAGTTAAAGATTTATTTCTTTTGTTTGTACTGTTAGAACCCAAAATGTTTTATATTGTCTACATTATATTTCTAAATTTTATGTATGTGGATCCATTTGATGGAAAATATGCATAAACACTTAAAAAAGAACTAAGGTTTGTGCATTTTGCCAGCATTTTCATAAATGTATGTTTAGGTTTAGGTATAAAAACCTTGGTTCAGTTAAGGAAATCATGACTGTTATGTACCCTCTTATGTCTCATTTTGGGTTAACAGATTATTATTTATTTATACTTAGTTTCCCACTTCAGAACATCGCGTCTTTGTCAGATTTAAATCTCGGCCTCTTTATTAACACAGTTTATGTGAAGCTGCAGCGGCACGGACTATACATACAACCCTTAGTGTGTTGATTACCTTTTTTTTCTAACCTTTTATTGACAGGGAAATAAACCAGGAAAGTGGGCAAACCCAGAGGTGGAACTCTTAAGTATTTACAACCTCTTTACATAGGGAACTTATTCAACATTTATGCAACCCAGCTCTCAGACATGTGCAGAGCAACCTTTAAAAAGAGAATAGAGCTGTTACGGCAATAAATTAGTTTACAAAAGGTTTTTATTTTAGAAGGGTTTGAAACTCTTTTAGGACTATTCAAAACTCCAATGCTGTTTGGAATCAACAAGTCAGCAGAAAAACAAAGAACAGTCTCCAAATTTATTCTCACAGTTGATAAACTCATTGATGCATTTATTGGTCATGAGAACAATATTCAGTCCATACAACATCAAAAAACACATGTTCATGATTTATGTTAATTGTCTACCGGACTTTACATGACATCCATGACTTCATAGAACAAGGAAGCATATTGACTCGTACGTGCTACGGTAAAGTTATTAACACCCACAGCTGAAGAGTCCCTGTGGCTCATCCACACTGCAATGTTCCTACCTAACTATATACATTCAAACAACTAAAAACATACCGGGTGGTATGAGTGCTGTAACATGATATGGAAAAGCAAAAAAAAAAGTGTCAGGAAACATATGACCCCAGCAGTTTTTAGAAAAAAACATAAAATGTATGACAGCCACAACAGTATGCTCTGTTTAGAACTACTTGTTTAAAAAATTGTGCTGGCTGTTTTAAAAAAAAACATGAATAAATAAGTAAATGAATAAAACTTTGTCCAAATACATAAATAAAAAAAGTGACAATTTCACGGGCTTATCTCTGAGAGCACCAATAGATGCCACACCAAACGTTATTTTATCTTAAATCTCGTAAACTCCGGCTGTTTGAGTTTTTGAGGCTCAGTTGTTTATAATACTGCCTCGAGGCCATGCCAGCAGCCCAGCGCGATGGAGATGTCACTTGTGTAAATATTTTTTTCCTTTGAGTCTGGCCATTGAAAATTCAATTTGAAAATCCCATCAGATAGGAATTTCCTCCTTCTGCACCAGCAACCAGAGTAGGCGACTGCTACATTCTTATCTTATCAGCAGCTACCATCTCACATCGTGCCCAAACAGGGAACACCGAATCTTAATGAAAGTGGTTTTCCAGTTTAGAATTCCCCCACAAATAAACTAATTTAAACTAAGCTTCTGTGGACTTTCTTTTGAAAAAGAGAAAATTAATGCAATCCTCTCTTGGTCTCAATATTCTTGACTTCCCCTCCTTTTTCTCTGCTCTCCTGGCAAGGTGACATGCATGATAAGGCCAGTGAAGCAAACTGAGCCGTGTCTAGGTCTGCACAGGAAGCACAGGCGAATCAGTAGTGTTGTCCATTAACGACAGCTCCGCTGCCGTCAGAGCCTAGAACAATGGACGCGGACTCCCCCCCCTTGCATTGGGAAAAACCTAGTCAGCCAGCAATCTGGCATGAGATAAAGTTAAGAGGAAAATGAAAGAAAGTAATCTAGACACTGAGTTTACTCACATGAACGCCAACATTGGTATCTGCAGAATGACCCCCCGAAATTATATGACATCACGGGTGATTTGAGGAATAGTGAAAACAGAAATTCATAACTGGAGATCTTTTTAGAGTGATTTCAAATAGAGGATGAAAAGATCACAGTTTGCGCATTGATGTGAAATGTGTCACAGGTCACCTTAAAAACATTATTAAAAATCTTAACACACAACATTGCCAAGTTACTCATCTTGATGCATTTCCCAAGGTGCAATCTGTACTTCTAACTGTCAGACGAGGCTGTCTTTTACAGTGCATTGGTAAAACATGCACATTCCTGTCGTGGTTTTCTTTACACACCAGGAAACCTGACCCAGGTCCACCGTATGCAAAGTAAAGGCACGATACACCATGAAAACAGTGAAAGTCTTGTCAGTGTAATGACACTGCATGCATTATTATGGTAGAGGCATTTCTCATTGCCAACATAAATATGCTCCACTTTCATGTGGGGCATTCCGGATGTAAAAAAACAAACAAAAATAAGGTAAAAAGAGAAAATACTGTCACCGGAGAAGCTGTAATTATAATAGATCCAATTGCTTCTGTACAGAAATGTAGAAAATAATTTTACCGGGGTGGAATATATAGGACCGCATAGTCAATTTGCACACTCACAACCACCCATATTACTCACTGAAGGGGAAGCTGATCCTTGAGGCTGTTGAATGACATCAGCACAGCATAAGTGACACCATTTATCACTAACCACTGCGCATGGAGACATTCATAACATCCTGTCAGGAAAATCTTGTGGAAAATAATCTCTTGGTCTTTGATAAGAACTTGGCTCCTTCTTTCTGTCGTTATTTGGAAAGTTTTCTGTTTGGATGTAGCATTGTTTATACTCTTATTCAAATAATGTATTAGATTAGCTTCTACAGTGATTTTTTCAACTCATGATACCAGTTCAAAGTTTGTGCTTTGGTCACCTGATTTTTGATCAGGCCTCTCATTTCTTATAGAAAGCCTTTTGTTGGCGCTATGTCAACACAAAAAGGAAGCATGCATTTTATTAGACTGTGATCACAAACATCTCCCATCGACTGCGATCTATAAAGAAAGATAGGAAAATCAGGGTCCACTCATTGGGACCAAAGGTCAGACAAACTTTTCCCATTAAAGCCCGTTGTCTCCAGCAGCTATTTGTATGCAACCTGCTCTCACTTTTGGCCTTTCTTTTGTACCGAGGTGAGAGTGGAGCTTTTGTCATATATCAGAGGAGCATGGACAGCAGCCAAGCCTGTCCATGGGTCTTCCTATTTTGACACCCCAAAGCACCTGCCCTCACTGAAGCATGGCAGAGAGCAGCGAGAGAACAATAGAAAAAGGACCTCTTTCCAGCCACTCCTCTCCGGCTGATCCAGCGCTGACTGCCTGTCACTCAAACCCATTAAAGGTCAGCGTAGTTTACTAGCCTCCAACTCTCAAGAGGATGCATCCTAATGGACCCTGCCAGTTCTGCACTCACTTTTTCCTCTCAAACATCTCTCCTTTTACTATGAAGGTCATAATAGGGGGATATCCCAAAAGGAAATGCCCGAGGACTGAAGGAGGTGCCTGTACTCTCTGTCTTCTCCCATTACTTTTGCCATTGTCCTGGGTGTTATCAGTCTTATGTAATGGAGTGCTGGTTACTGATAACAGGATTTCAGAAGAAATCACATTGCCCTGTTTTTTTACACAATTGGCTAAATTCTTTTGGCAAACAGGGAGTAAATAACTGCTTATCTAAAAGTCAAAGTACTTGGCATATGTGGTTAGACTCTGTATGAGATAACATTGGAGTTGTTGAAAGGATGACGAAAAATACGTCAAAATCAAAACAAGCACAAGAGGTAATAGTACTTGGTTTGAATGAGGGAGGTTGTGCAAGGCAGGCTTCTGTGTTTTAAATATGTTTACAAGATGCAGGTGTCTCTAAGGGTGTGCCAAACAGCAAACCTGCCCTTCAAGTCAGACAGTAATTCATAACAGCAAAGAGCATTTATAGTAAAGCAGTATCAAATTACTTTTGGCACTGCCGTCCCAGTAATTACTGTCCTAGTAATTAATATGAACTGATTTGGTAGTCTCCAAACTTGAAGTTATGGGTTACTGTTAGCCTGGTTTTACTTTCTGTTAAACTACAAAAGGGTTCATGGAATAGCTTGCTGTGACAAAATGGTACATAGAATTTAAATATGTATACATATATATACAAAAATAAAAAAAAAGAATGTTTTCCTCTGCTTTGTTGCAAAAAATAAAAGAGTGAGCTTTAACAACATAAGAAAAAAATACACTTGAGCAGAGATATGCCTACAAGTATAGGTGTTGTGCTCATCCATATCATCCGTGGCATTCCAGCCCGTAGCTTTGGTGCAAGAAATGATTTAAGTCTCTTGCTCTTGATAAATGCATACCTTCAATGCTGTAAAATGAAGGGGTTCAGGGAAGGAAATATGGGCCACCTGAAGCACTGAAACTAAGTAGACAGATCATCATGGTGATATTTACATAGCACCTCGTTTGTCTCTGATGCTGCGAAGACAGATAAATCTCTTTTTTTATGGCAATTCCATCATCAAGTCCTGGAGATCGCCTACTGGCCACTATGGCGGTGATGACTTACCCCTATCATTGGACCTCACAATTCTCAAGTATGGGAAGATACGTTTGACTGCCTGCCTACTTTATCAATCAAGACCAGATATGAAAGGCCTTTATTTGCGTCGTCCTTTTAGCTGAAATGGGGTGTTACCCTGTGGGTTGCTGCTGACACATGTAAAACACCCTCAACAACTATTTTTGATTTAAATCCAACATTGCGCAACAGTAAAGAGATATAAGCTCCAGGGCATTTTATACATGCTCACAAGTTTAATAGAAAAACAAAACACTGAAAGCAGGTGGGACTTCCCTAACAATAATTTACTCACAAAAGAGACGACGAGTCAACAACATTTCCTAAAGAATGAGAGCAAAAATCATATATGGTAAAAGTGACAGCATTTGAGCAAAAAAGTCCATTTGTAAATAAGTGAATGGTTAAATTAACAAACAAATAATTAAACACTGTTAAAATACAAGTAAATAATTCTAAAAACACGCCTGTTCCAAAAGATAAAAATGTTTTTTGACAAATGTGGTTCCAAATTTCACTTTCGTCCAAAAGTGAAATATCCACCCTGCTTTTAAGAACACTCTGGAAGTTGTGACTTTCAGAGTGGTATTGTTTTGAAAATGAAAATGAAAATGAAAATGAATAGTCTGACAAAGTGTAGGGCCTACTTTGACATGATTATGGCCTCGTAATGTGACAAATTCTTAGAGAACGTCACAGCCTGAATTTCTTGATAAACGCTTGACAAAGAGCCTACACTGTCACAATGGCTAAGTTTTGGATCTTTTCCAATTCATTTTGTTTTTATATTAAGACAAGAGAAGAAACCACAGTAACAATGTTAAATGAAAAGTAAAAGCATTGATAGCTAAAGCCCAAAAGGAATATTGTCTTTTGTTCAAAATATCAGAAGGGAAAAAGTAACCCTGTCCAACTGGGTTTATTTAAAACATTTTAGCAGAGTCATAAACCATGTGAACGAAGGAGATGATAGCAGGTCGCTTGCTTCATCCATGGCAGCTGTCAACCTTGGCTCGTGGTTCCCTTCTTTGGGTCAGAGGTCATCCAGCTGCGACTCCCCCTCCACCCCCTCCTCCTGAAACAGCAGATGTGGTCGGACCACCGTGGCGAGGGCCTGACCACATCTGGCTCTGATTACAGCCAGACAATCCAGCTTTATCAGCTCCATCCACTTTGCTGAGCTCTGCTACACTCATTCTCCCAGAGGTGATGTGTGACACATTCTCAACTCACCAACAGTGACTTTACAGAATGATTTATATGAATCTGAGCAACCAAAATTGGGTTAAATACCACTGAAACCATCAGACCTTAAAGCTAATACGAGTGTAGTGAGGAACACGTTTCCAATCAATGTTTTTTAAACAGTACAAATGACCAACGACTTAATGATATACCACTGTCTCTGAGCACCACTGCCATCGTTTAGTCACTGCCAGTTGCCTGCACTTGAACCAAGCAGTTCAATAGACATATCATTACCCTACATAAATACTACCTTTATTCAAAAGAGCAGTTCTATGTTTGGGGTTAGAAATATGTCACACTTGCAGAAAGAAATCCCAACATCCATAAACAGCGGAGTTTGAGAAAGGATTGTGTTGCATGCAGGGATCAATGGCTGCAGTTTATTTTCCCAGAGTGCCTTTCCCATTATCCCCACCCATTTGCCAATGAAAAGTCCACAGCTCTTAGTTCCTGTGGTTACATTGGGATATCTTAAATCACTTCAAAACAAACAGTTGACAGATGAGATGGATCTTCACAAATATGAAAATATTAACTTGAGTGAAATTGAGTTTTTAATGAAAAACTTGGGATCGCCAGGTGAGGTGGAGGGGCTTCATGCCTCAATAAACCATGATGAGTCATCTCTTGTGTTCAGGGTGATTCATAATGTTGCCTGCAACCAACTCAGTTATTAACACACATCCACTTCATGCAGCATCACGTTCATGCCTGTGGCCCACCGTTCTTCTTCTAACTGAGGCCAACATGAAAAGTTGTCAGGGTGGTTATCACAAAGCTTTAAACCTTTTGCAACTCCTCTATCCGTCCAGCTTTCATCACCCACTTTCACCCCACTCAACCCGATCAGCAGGACAGAGCTGAGCGACTTTCTGCGTGCCAGTATGTGTCAGGGGTCCCTGTGCTCTCTCCTCACAGGGACTGAGTCATGAGCACTAAAGCTGTCACCGCCTTCATCTGCTGTCAGTGCTGGGGGTTATCTTTCCCACAGAAGTCCCTTCTGTCCCACTCAAAATTTTATGTCCCCTCCTTTTATATGTCTTTAAATGAAGACATCTAAATTTGTATCAGCAAGGTATTCGTCACCCTCGCCAAAGGTAAGAACTTCTGCACTTGGCAGCCATGCGGCGTGTTCAAAACAGTTAACAATGATGCAATTTTACACTGAGATTATGCTTTAAGACTGCAAAAAACGTAAGAACTGCAAAGTCACCAAGGCCCCTTCACACTGGCCAAACATAGCGGATATGGCACCGTTTCAGTAAGTGCTTCCTAACACCATTCCATTGCTGTGGTATAACAGCAGTAAAGGAAGAATTAATGTCTGGAGTGTCTTGCTACCCGAATTTGTTCCCCCCACAGTACTTCCCAGAAAGAACATTAAGGTGCCACAAAGGAGCAAAAGTTTTCACAGTTAGGCATTTTGTCAATGGGAAAATATTTGGTGAGAATCTAACTGCTGTTGAAAATGCAGGTTCATTAGCAAGTGAGACTACTAACAAGACTCTGAAGTCTTGGAATATCACACCAGCAACAGGAGGAAGAACAGGTTGGTTGCTCTTGAACTGTGAGAATGAATAAACACAATGCTAATTTGAGAAGTTCACTTGTGAATGAGCCCCCAACTGGTGATGAAAACATCCAATCAATGAAGATGATGACTCTTCTCTCTATTACTGCTAAGTGATAAGAGCCCAAAAGGTCATTTCAATTAAGTGAAGGAAATTAGATGTACATTCCTGGAATAGATATCATATATTTAAGGAAACAGCACAGGTTGACTGATGTGATTTAAGTTAAAATTACAGGTAAAAAGAATATGTAAAGTTTATATTTTAATTGGAGATGCTCCGGTTGAGAAAATATCTCCCTGGTTGAAAGTTTGAGGAGAAAATGTGAAGAGAAGCTCAGGGTCATATTACAACCAATCAGTTAAAACCAGTTTTTATACTTTGACTCTTGCATAAGCTGATTTAATTTCCAGACTTTATGATAAGCAAACCTAACTTGCTTCTGCTGTTGCTTAATATTTTCTGTTAAGTCAAAAGTGCTTTCAATGATCTTAGCTCATTTCATGACTACAGTTCAAGTCCTTAAAACTTGACACGAAGACCTGAGTATCCTTCACTCTCCTGACAATGGGAAATATATCATGCACCAAACTAACAATGAGCTCTACTCTCTTCTAAAGAAAAAATCAAATGAGACATGCTGCCAACTGGCTAAGGGATTTCAAAAACCTTTTTGGTGTCATCAAAGTCAACCAGTTGGTTAAACCTCCAACATGTGTGAGTGTTTTCTTTTGGGGGAGGAGTAAAGTTCTAGGGGACTGCAGGGAGCTAATTAGTGCCTATTCTCTAACTCAGAGCCAAATGGAGCAATTATCTGGCCAAGTGAGTAGATAATTCCCTCCCATTCATCTCCCACTGTCAGGGTCCCTCTACCCACCAGCCTGGGCTGTAGAAGTGAATGCTAAAGTTTATTGACACCTAACGTTTCTACTCCTTTTGTCCCCACATCCCTCCTTAATACATAACTCCATTCAATGTGGATAATCACGTTGATAATTTCTCCTATGGTTGTCACGTCCCCCTCAAAAGGATTTATGACGACTATAGTTGAGGTTCAGCTAATGGGCCTAAACTGGAGAGAGAGCAGGCAAAAAGTGGATGATTAATGTAGCAGCCTCACAGGCCTCATTCCGTAAAAAAAAAGAAAAAAAATCTGCTACATATGGACTTGCTGATTGAATTAGAATTAAACATAGGGTTGGCAAAGGGACAAAAAGAAAACTTGATTACTTGGGAAAACAAAACCTTAGCCACATTACATGTTAAGAGGCGTCTTGTTGAGAACATGACTTAAAACGGGTGATGAGTTTGTTGTCAGTGAATTTCAGTATTTTGGAACGCTACATTGTGCTGTTAGAACTGTAAGTTAATATTTTTGGCACCCAGGGAGTAAGAGGCCTCTCTCCAAAGTCTGACTCTACAAAGCACATCCAAGGTTAGTGGTAAAGTTCATGCTGTTGACAGAAGATGCTATTTCTTAAAATGAATATCTCACTTATAACCAACACAAAGAGGGCATCCTTTCAACACCTTTTCAGCATTGAAAAGAGGCGTTGAGAAAACTGGGCCAAAAGACTTCCTTCATGCAGAACAAAGTATGTGGGTTATCGGTATATGCAAGCATTCATTAGTAGTCACAAACGCATGTATTTGTCTTTTAGTAAATGCTCATACAAAGACAGTTCCTAACTATAAGTCAGTCAACAGAACAACAAAACAAAGTGTTTTCGCCTTTATCTTTGATGCATGCAGATATCAGTTTGTATTTCCGCCCCAATGTTTTTTGAGAGTAAACCTGTGAAATATGCTCCAACTAAATAGAATTCACCTGGAAAGACAAATTAAAGCTGCAAGTGTATACAATTTATTGGGAATTCAATCCCAGAGGCTTGGCTTTTTATTAACCCCCAGCTCAGCACTAAAGCAAAGTAGTGAGAGTAAATGAAAGACTTAAAAAAATGAGAGCAAATCTTTAAGTGTTGCTCTGAGTAAATGCTTAAAAGACACTTAATTTTTCTCCGTCGTATATGATATGATAAAACATGTAAAAGATTTTGGGTCAATCACTCTTCAAAGGACAAGGCTGACACTCTATATTAGATGGCCAGGAACTCCAGGACCTCAGGAGATTTGATGTTACTTATAGCTCTCTGACCCTGAGAACAGAAAACCTGTCAGGAACCAGTAAATTACAGTATTCACACATTCAAAGTTACAAAAAACATGTAAACAATCAATAGAAACATGGCTGTCCTCACTGGGCCAGAGCTAATTTGAAGTGAAAACATAGAAAATTACCTTGTTGTTTGACTAATGGAGTTCTGGATTTTGTTTTTTATTTGAATGCAAACCCAATTATGAGGCAATTGGTTTCTGACTTCTAGAGGAATGAATAGCTAAGGAATCCATATATAAATGGTTCCCTTTCCCATAATGTGAATTCCAAACACAAATAAACAAATATATGTAAAAGATTCCCTGTATGACATGTTGACTATGGTTTGTTTTTCACTGAACATTGTGTTTGAATTATATAATTCTGTCATTCACATTATTCACATACATTATTGATAATGTAACATTGCTTCATTATGCATTCCATATATGTCCAATATGTCCAATAAGGACATGCAACATGTTGAAGAAATTTTAAACACTCTGAAAAACACAGATGTCCAAATACAAAAATGGTGCTTTTGTGATTTGACTGATCTTTTTATGTGCAAAAGAAAGAATAGGGTGAATCCTCTTCTCTTCAAAGTAATCAGATAACTGGAAGCCACTGTAACCAAAGAAGGGCTATGAAAGTGGAAGAGTGGAGGGGAGATTTAAGGATTATCTGGGCATCACTAATGCAATATTCAATCAGGGAAGATGGAGAAAAAACTAAGGAGACAGCACCAGGGTGCCCCTTTCCTCCCACCTCCTGATATAAATGCCCTTTCACACTTCAGTCATTTTTGCACACGATCACTTCACAGGAGTTACTTCTGAAAGCCTAGCATTCTCTGTCCCCTTCGACCATTTTCTCCCTCACTTCCTTTTCTTCCCTTGTGACTGAGGTAAGCAGACAGGGTGAGAGGAAAGGGGTGGAGGCATACACATGACCTTGGAATTAGTAGAACTCCTGGGACTAGGCTTGCTGGGTGGGACTGAATTGGCAGCTGCTGAATTTTCCTTCCCCACCGTACAAGATTAATGCATGTGTTGGGGGGTTAGGGGTTCTAGGGAGTTTTTGGGGCATATGCAGTTAGACCAAGAGTGACTCAAAATAGGTTTGTGCACTGTGAAGGATTTGTGGAAGATTCTACAAAAAGAAAGTAACTTGCAAGCGTGTAATAGAATAGAATAGAATACTTCATTGATCCCACAGTGGGGAAATGTACACTGTTACAGATAGGACACTGTAATTGTGTGTATATCACACTTTGGATAGCCTGGCTCGTGCATCATACTCATAACTGGCATCTGTGTCACTCATAAACACATCAGGTGCCTTGGAGACTCCACAGTTAACTTGCCTTAATCAGCTTTTCTTGTATCAGGGGGTGAATAGAAATTCCACAAATCAGTTTATGTCATTTCTGCTTAATATTCACAAATATTGTCCATGTTTTCTGTCCTCCACAAAGCCATTGTTTTCCATTTAAAGCAAAAACAATATCAGCAGTGATCCAGCAGTGAAAATGTCCTTTTGGTTTTCCAATAAATCCATGGAGGCCTCAAAATGGTGCCTTATCAATAGGAAAAACCTTTAAAAAATAAGAGTAATCTGTAACACACTTAGGTAAAACTGATTCTAGAATTAAAGGACATTAAACAGAAAATTACCAACGTAATGCAATTGAAATTTACATAGTGAGTTGCATGTTTCGTCTGTTGTTACTGGCTCATTAGTTTACAATATGTTCAATATATTAGTGTTACATGCGTGCCAGTGATTTAATTCTAATTGAGCTCTGAATTATTCAGGATATGTATCCCAGATCACCTTAGAGTGTGTCCTGAGTAAAAAAAGGTGTGAACACATCCCTAATAATTCCAGTGTTAATTCACTCCTATATTTAGTGCTGTCAGTCTGAAAACCCAGGACACATGTTAGCATCTGGCCTGAACTGCACCTTTATTGGTCACACACATAAAGCAGTGAATGAAAGCACGCCTGGCTAGTTCTATATGTTGGGGTCGGTAGAGATTTAACAATCTTGCTGCTGGAGTCCCATGTTTGCTTTTGATTTCACTGCCAAGACCTGCATTGAGAAAATCTACCTTTGGAATAATTGTTTTTAACCAATTGACTTTACATTTGAGTTTAATTTATCCCCCATTCATTCTTTTCTCTTTGATGATGAGATATGATTTCTCCATTTTACTAGTTAGTTAGCAGTATTTTGAAACTGTGGACCCTATATGGTGTTTTTTTTATTTAAATTTAAGCTTGTTTCAAGCATTTTACTTTTTATTTTTAAAGGTTGACAGGTTGGGAGAAATTTAATTTAGTTTTAAATACATTCCTCAGTATCTGAAGCAAAATATTTGCACCTGCCAAGGAGCTGCAGTGTCTTGTGTTACACGATTCCCACAGTAACAAAAATTTAGTGGCTGTTTTCTCAGAGCTCAACACACCAGGGGGTACCACAGTAGCACTTTTAGTGAAACCTCCAGACCTCAGCTGCTCGGGCAATCAGTTGTCCTTTTTTTTAATTGGTGTAACTGTAGCTGTGCACACACGTGTGTTTGTTTGCACTCACAGAGTTTATGTGGCTTGTGGTGTGCGAACACGTAGCATGATGCATTTATCATATTTGTATGACATAAATCCAATAGCCTCAGGGTAGAAGTGTCACCATCATGGAAAAAATAAATAAAGAAAACTGAATAAAGAGCTGCTAACATGTCATCAACTGGTTGACTTCTGTATGTGTACTCATGCCACATATATCTATTTAACCAAATGTATTTTGATTAGTTGAACAAATGCAAAAAGAAAAATGCTAAAATGGTTATGTCCCTTGCACATGATGTTTATTTATTTTGGCACTCTGAAGCACTTTATAATACGGATCTTGAGGAGTTTTCATGTGTAAACAGTATCTTGGATAATGTAAAAACATTTAGGATTATGTAAAGGAGCAATTAGTCAGCAAAGTTGCCAGCTGTGTGGCCGGTATGGACAGAGCTCAGGTTGGCTGGACTCAGCAAGCCCTTTCATCTGGTATTAATTGAGCTATTGAATTTAGATTTCTCTCCTCTCATGGGGCATGTTTGCCTGTCTCTCTGTCAGGTGTTGAAAATAGAAAACTACTCAATGTTCTGATCGCGTTTGGAGAGGTTCTGTCAGTGATTCGCATTTTTTCCCCCCCAACTTTTTATTCCATGACCAAGCACAGAATTGAGGCATTAATGAGGACTTTGGTTTAGTCTGTTTCAGCCTCTTATGTTGTGAGTACCTACAAAGGTGCCCAAGCTGACAAAATCCTGGCTTCATTTCTCCATATGAACTCATTTCCTTGGGGTAGTTCTTGGGTTCATGGTAATGTAACCTGAGGAGAGCATGGACCGAGGGCCTCCAGGGGATGAAAGCATCCAAAAGCCTGAGAATTAACCCCTTGGGTCAACTGCATTATGCACCTCTATTTATAGTTAAACTTTAATTTTTACTGGGTGAAAAAAGGCAAAAACACAGGATTACAGGGGTTAGAGCAAGAGATTTGCAGTTAATTAAATCAGTTGCAGAGACTGACAAAATCTGTGGCTTTTTCCCCTCAATATTCTGTTCAGTCATGGACATCCTAATTACATTACAGACTACATTTCACAATCAAGTTTTGGCTGGATTGTTACTAAGGTGTAAAATACAGGACCAGGATAAAAACACCACCTAACCTAAAATATAAGATGCCAATCACTCAAATGCTAATATAACACTTCAAAATCTGTGTTTAAAAAAAATAAATAAAATTGTTTAATCATGATTCTGTCAGCGATTTTGAAATTACAAGTTTATCTTACCCTGTTAATATGTTTCTAAAGATGTCAGTTACAAAACTGAAACATTTTCAGTAAAACTGCAAAGAAAGCCTTATTTTATTTCTATTTCTCTGGTCAATGAATCAATGAAGAGACTTTACATGAGCACATTTTTCCAGCTTTGAGTTGAAGAACCATTTGAACAAGAATCAAAAGTTTTTTTGTTAAGGTATTTGTGTAACAATAACAATAACTCATTTTTGGGTGAAGGGATTAGTAATTACTTTGGGATGCAAAAAAACCCTCACGGGAGAATTAAAACTCCTTGCTCTATACATTTGTGGCTATTATATATAATTTCAGCCACTCAGTATCCCATGACAGGCAGCTATGGGTGGGCTGTGGGTGTAATGACAGTTAAAAATGGCAATTACTAACACAGAGGGCAGAATTCTTTTTAACATTTTTTTAAAATTGAATTAATGAGACTATCTTCTCAAAAAATAAAACCATGCAGATTAAAATTATTTAGAGTTGCACTGGAAGAATATGCGACCTCTGGTAGCTGTGAAAGAGCAGCAGTGAAAATGAAAAATGCTGTGATCTTGTATTATAGCCATTTACTAGATCTATGTGGAATGTCTCACTCCTTTATCAACCTGTAATTATGCTGGGTCAGGATTTCTTAAAAAAAGGATTTAAAACTTCAGACAAAATACAGCGTTTTTTGTGTTTTAAAGAAAAAGTTACAGTACACACCAAAGAATCTGGATAAATACATTTAATTATGGTAAAATCTAAAGGGAAATGTTGTTTACGTAACTGTACTATTCATGAAGACATTAAATAAATGGTCTTTTGTCTTGGTCCAGATTTTTCTGATTTGTGAGTTTGTTAAGCTTTATCTTGCCAGGAAATCATGTTGAGATCCCAATCTCAATGTGATTAGACCTGAGAACAAATTACAAACACCGACAGACACCTTTATCATTTGTCTTGGAGTGTAAAAGAGTATTAATCACATCTGGTGTGATGTGAACCATTTGGGAGAAAAAACATCTAAATCTGCTACAGGCAAATCAGTGATCTATGATGTTCCTTGTCAGGAGCGAGTGATCTAAAAAAAGATTCTTACACACATTATTCTTCCTTCATGTGTAGTTTCATGTCCATCCACTCATACTTTGGAGCTCCCCTCCCCTCTTCAAGGTAATGCTAATGCTAACTTCAGCCCTAGCACAAAGGGAGCTTGTGTGAGGTGTTCATCTACCCCCACCACCCAGCACCTCCACTCCCACCTCAGCCAGCCGCCCCCCCAGTGTGGCTGATGTGCTCCATTTGCTGGATGATGGACTGAGGGGGACGAGGCAAAAAGTTCACACACCTTTCCTGTTCACATGGTGGGGAGGCTGGTTTGACCCCACTGTGCTTGCTCAGTGGCCACCTCTCATGAGCCGCTGCTGACTGCCAGCCCTCCTTCTCTCACAACAATTTGTCCCCTCATTTGAGGCCAGCCACGCCTCTGTTGTCCTAATGCCATAACTGCTCTCAACCGTGCCTGTGCTGCTATTTCCTTGCAAGGGATACGGAGGGAATGTAGAGGGAGGTAGAGAAAGTTTCTTTCAAGAGATTCAATAGTTAATTCTATTTGAACACATAATGTGTCAGTTAATGCAAGTTTTTGCTCAAATGAAAATAAGACGCTTTTATGAAATAAAGTCTTCGAGCTTGTATCTTTTTGTGTTGCAAATGGTATGCCCACATTTTAATTGTACAATGTATTTAAAACAATAGTATGTGTTTATTGAATATTAAATCATCATATGCTCAGCACATCTGTGTAAAACAGCAGAAGCAAGACAAAATAAAGAGCCACCTTGGATGTTACCCTTTTTTCCACACAATTCAGCTGTCCCTGCAAATAATCTGCCAGTGACGAAGCAAGATTTGGCGGCCCCCTCGCCTCTCTCCACCCTTCCTAGCAGTGGCAGCTCCCACCCCCTGACCGTCGCACGTGAGCACCACCCTCTCTTACCCCCTTGTGAACACACTCCACTTCAGCCCAGAGGAATTCATTTTCTAATTTTCCTTGACTGAGAAAACAATACAAATGCCTTAACAATGTTGACATCTCTAATGCCTTAAAACACAGTAGTAATGGAGCTTTGATTGGTAGTAAGTGGATACACTCACATTCCAAACACACACAGGGTTTACCTCCTTCACTGTACAAGAAGCACAACAAGTAAAAAAAAAAAAAAAACAGGTTTTGATAATAAAGGTCATTGGCTTCATTAAAGTCAATAAATTAGCTTGAAAACTCTTGTAACAAATAAAAAAAGCAATCTTAGAACTGTGGAACTACACTGTATATTCTGTGAATTCATGGTGGTTATACACTAACTGAGGAGTAACACATTTAGACTTTATATGTGATTTATTTCCCTTTCGAATAAAGGTCAGGTAGGAGTGACGCACTTGACTGAGGACTGAGGTTCATCATTGTAAGATTTATTAAATATTTCATCTCTGCACACAAACTGGATTTTTTTCCCCTGCTGGAGATGGTTTGACTTTCAAACAGTGGTGTGAGAAAGTTACAGCACAGAGATGATTGGCATGAATGGATGAAAGTTAAAAACAGTCGGATGTAAATGTTATGCCTGTCTCATTTTGGCTTACCTTAAATAAAGTAAAAATATGTTGTTTACATTCTAATACGTTGCAATGAAAGTATTTGATATACCATAGCAATGAAAAACATTTTATTGTGTCTCTAAAAGGGTTATCATGTAACAGAAAAAGGTTCCCACTTCTAGTTAGTTGTAAATGTTCTCTAGTTGTATATTAAACTCTAATTTGGTTTTGCAGCAGCAAGTATGTGTGGTGTGGTCTGCATGGGTCAGCTGCTCTTCAAGGACCTTACTTCTGCTGTGTGATAGTGGATTACTTTCAGTTTCCTACTCATTTATGAGATGCCCACTGTGTCTGTGTCATAGATGTGTATCCGGAGTGAGGCCACAATCCAAAAAGAAGTCAAGTACCTCATTCACAGTTTGTCACTCACTTATTGTGGTGCCACCACAGAATGAGGGAGCAAAACAAAAAACCCAGAGTTATGAGTAGAGCTCGCAGCTTATTAGTGAAGTAACAAGTCATGTATATCACAACTAGAAACTGGTGTACAAACTCTGAAGCAAGTACAAGGAAATAGTATTATTTTTCTATGAATGTAATTGGCACCCTGGTAAAGGGGTTGACCTCCTTAAATATTTTCTTTATTATGGAGTTACCACATGTGCAGAGCAGGAATTATGTATCAAATAAGTAATGCCTGTGCTTGATGCAAAGCAATTTCCACATTTTGTCACTGTGTGTGTCTCTGGTAACACATTTGATTGTAGATGAAAGATTTACACAGCAGTAGATTTGAATCCAACGAGCAAGACCTTCGAAGTGCAGTACCAATGAGTGTGTTTTACTTCACAATTGTACGATTGTGTCTGTCCACTCATAACCAAACTTAAAAGTCATGGCAACACACAGATAATGTGTTTAACTTGTGCCCGCCTGCATTATACTAGCCTCCCATGAGTTCAGTCTTTTTGCATAATTTCATTAAGGGTGCAAATTTGAAGGAAAATTCAAGCATAAGTATAGGTATACATTTATACACCAAAGACAGTGGTCCAACTAAGTGGGGAGGTCCAAGTCAAACCATAGCTCGACTTAAGTATGCGTGTAACTGCTGATCAGCGTGTGCTATTTGGCTTCAAAGCGCCCTTCTTTAGACCTCCATCCAAAATGTGCAAACTTGTATCATCGAAGTCAACAGAAGTTCAAAGGCACGGTGTCTGCATTTAGAAAATGTGTTTGACCTCTTTTAGTTTACATTCTGCAGGAAAGAAGAAGAGCGGCAGTCTGGCTGCACTCATTAACCAGTTTGTCTCCCTTGAACACCTCTCTGTGTTATAAAGGCTAATTGTTAGCCAACTTAACGGTGGCAGCAATTGCTTCCTCAGCGGGGTGATTTCATGCTTGAGACAACTCACACCAATGCACTTGTTTATTTCAGAAAATCTAAACTTATTTGCAGTTCCTGTTTGACAGCTCTAAACCATTCCAGGGGATACTTGATGAGAAACACATTAATATTCTAAATACATATTACACAAAATGACATAATCCTAACTCATATAGTTATGTTATTATAATAGAATGTATTCATTTCACAAGGATTTTTTTAAATGGAAAAAGGGGAAAGAACTAGCCTGTCTCTGATGTAGCGAAATCCACCTCTTCACTCTTTAAAGTCAGTACTTGATGAGTTATTGAATACACTTTGATCCAAAAAAGCTGTTACTTGGCAGTTTATCAAAAAAGCTGCACTGTGCAGGAATCAAGATGGTACTGATTTTTTCAATTACCTCTTGGTATGAAAACATATATTCAATTCCAGGAATTTTAAACTGATGATACAAACAAACTGATGGAATAAGTCCTCTCACACACAGCCTTCCCTGTTGTTTTGTGATGTTTCCAGTGTGTTGTTTAAAGTAGAAGACCAACATCTTTTACCTGTTGTTTTCCCTAAATTCCAGTGGAATGTAAGGTGATAATACATTCAGTTGGTTTAAGTCTGCATTTTTCCCACTAGATGTCACAAAACCATGCTCATCTGTCCTTTAATTGTCTGGTAATTTTAAGACATGTACATGACCACTACACAATCCATTCAAACACACTTGGCTTATGATATGATATCATGGTTGAGCAACTTGCTACATGTCGCTCATTTCATGATTTCCTGACCTCATTCTGTCCCTAGCCATTTATATGTTACCATAAAATCATCTGTGTCCGGCAAACCAGCCGTTGAGTGAGTTATGCTTTGCTCGGCAGCCACGACGCAGAAAGGAAGGCAGTCTAATCCTGGAGACAGGCTAGCTCTAGTTCAGTGGCCCACACGCATAAAAAATACCCTCTCTATCATTCCCATGGTTCTTATTCTGGGTAGCAAGTAAGATGTCTGCAGTTTCCCAGGCTTCTTCTTAAAAAAAATGACACATTCTCAGACCATATGCTTCAGACAGACAGTAAAGAGCTGTGATTATTAGCAGGGTCCTCTTTTTTTGTCCGACACCAGGCTATTTTCAAGCAACGATGAAAGTTTAGATATCCCTTCACCCACTGAACACACAAACAACGACGGCCAGATATTGGAGGGTTTCAGCCCAGTCTAGAGGTTGCTGGAGAGCAAAGCCGCCAGACAGCAATGTGTCATTACAGGCAACGCTACATTTACTCCATCTCACTGCACATAAGCTAAAGCTGAAAGCATGACGGCACTATCGATGAGTGAGAATCCTGTATGGTTTGTCTGGAGCTTTGTGAAGACTTGTGACCACTTTCTTGTTCCTTTGCTGACTTGCAGCAATTTCCAGCGACATTCCAAAAAGCTACATTTCCCATACATTCCTACATGTTTTTGGGGGTATACCACAGTGGGGGCTGTCAAGTATAAGATCCGAATGAGGGCAGAATCAGGACTGTCAAAGCTTCACTGTATAAAATCTGATGAAGAAAGACAAATACTCAGGACAAAATAAGCCACACAACAGCAAAGAGTGGAACTTGATGGCTTGTTCTTATTGGAAGTTATTTGAAAAACAAAACAAACATTTTGGAGTGAATTTTCTCAGTCTCACTAATCTGTTGGTTGTGTGTGTTCATGAAAACATATACTGATGCACGTATGTCAACTGGAAGATGTGTGTTTCCAGAATACTGTATCACATGTGCCCTAACAAAGTATTTCTGATTCACAACACTATGCAACCACCTCAGGAGTATAGTCCTTTGAGAATGGTGTGCTCTCTGTACAGTAGGGGGAGTGATGGTGATTTAGCTGGAATCTCAAACTGAGAACCACTGCTCGTTTCAATTGAACTGTTTTCAGACCTGAAGATGAGTTAATTAAATTCCTGAATACACTCTACTGGTTGAAATACTATTTTTATTGACACTGATGTGAAGTATGTGTGTGTATATATGTATATGCTTGACTTATTTCAATTGTTTATTTGTTGCTGTTTTGCATCTTAACCTCCTCTTTTTTAAATAATGTTTTAGTTTAAAGACAAAACGGTTTATAATCCCTCAATATTTCCCCCTATTTGAATGCCCCAAAGCCTTCAATCTCCCAGGGAGTGATAGTCCAAGGGTCCTCAAGTATCAGTTGAGTGAACATTTAAGTCAAGGTTGATAAATAATGTGATCATCGGTGTTCAGCATCACCATATATGCCAGAAACTCACCCAGCTGCAAAAAGTGTCAGCTGTGTTCACATGTTGTCTTTGAGGAGTTTAATACACGTAACGATTATGCAAAATGGTTTCTGCATGTGTGTTTAAGTGATAAACCTGACGCGCCATATCATTATGACAAGGGCTGTTTGCCAAACAGCTTGTGAGAATTCCTCCTGCTCCTTAGACTTCTGCAGGCGCCAGCCTCCATCGCACTGGAAATGACTTAGCCATGGGGAGGAAAGAAAGGGGAGAGAGGAGGAGAGACAGACTATTTTTGGAGTTTGCCTAAATATATTTCATAAATAATGACAGGAATGAGTGCAAAAAGGTCAGCGTAGGTTTATAAGTCACTTACAAAATCTGAATTTATAAATGAGCAGGGAAATGTTTGTGATGCATAGATAAATGTGTGCTTTAGTCTCTTTGCACCTTTTATGAGGAGGGTCAATGGAAAGAACATGCAACCTTCTCTCATTCTTTTTCTCTCTTAGGCTTGCTCTGTCTCTTCATTCAATCAGCTTTTCCTTCATCTCCCCATCTCTCAAGGGAGGAAGGTTTCGGAGTTTCTCAGGAATGTTGACTTCTCTCTGCCTTGGTCCCTTGAGGGATGTTGGTAGGGGTCTTGACCCTTTTCCTCCTGTATCCCTGGGGCCTATCAGCTAACTAAGTTAGCATGAGATAACTCTCTCCTCCATACTCCAGCCTTTTACCCTTCCCTCCCTTTTTTGTTTCCTTCACCCTGGGCTAATATGAGGCAGGAGCTTCATTAGAAGCAGGGGAACATCCATCACACAACTGTCTAATCTTGGCCTGTGGCAAGATTTGTCTTTCAACCCCTGTCCTCCTCACTCACACTCAGTGCCCAGACACTGATGAAACCTCCCATGCTAATCAGTTACCCTGTAGTCGTGATGTCCACTGTAAACTCTGCAATGAAAGTTTAGCATGTTGTAAAAATTGTCAATGCATGTAACACCAACAAATTCTTTTCACTTTTTTGTCTAAACAGCAATAAAAAGTTTTAGGATGTTACTGTTTGGTGAATTCAGATAATCAGAAACTGTATTTGTAAGTTAGAGCTCATTGTGCTTTACATACTACGCTTTAATTTAATATTTCAATATAATAATAAATATTTCTGTGTACACTGTTTTTCTTCTCCCTTGGGTCTATATTAATGTCTGCATCTGTGTTATTGCAATCATTCTCCCCAATCACATGGCTCATGGAATGCACAGATTACTATACTTGAAGTATTTCAAGTCATATGAATAATATATTATAAATCTCAAGATAGATTATGCCTTACAAAACTCTCACTTTTGTTAATATTTGCTTACTTTGCAACTTTGTGAATTAAAACATGATTTTTATTGTCCTTTTGTTGTTTTGGGTTTTTTATTATTATTTTTTTAATGAAAAGAATATTTTTTTCATAACCAAATGTTCCAAATGTTGAAGGGGATGCCAATAAAAGTTCAGAGTGATTTTTAGGATGCGTACGTGTCTATGTGCACAAATACAATGCCAATGTCTGTTCGGTGGCTGAAATGCAGCTATGTATATTATCATAGTATTCTTAACATGTTGATTTCACGATGTCAAAATCCACTTTAAAATTTAAAACGCACAGACCCACTGGATAAATCACAACAGATCCTTTGTAATTCTGCCAGGGAAAAAAGGTACAATTTGCCATGAACGGACAAACACACATATAAAGGCATGATGAGTGGATTTAAAGCCCAGTGGTCAGCTTTTGGTCATACGCAAACTATGTGTCCCCTACTCCCTATAAATGATGTAGTTTTTGCTTTTATTGTATTGATGGCAGATGTTAGGCTCTTGTGTTGCTCAATGACCCTTAACTACTACATCGACTGTATTTTATTTGTTATAAAAGGGACAAATATTGGGCAGTTAATAATGTTACAGATGTGATCTTGTGACTTACACATACCATGCACTGTACTCACGCTGACAGTAATGATCCCGTTGTTATCTGCATTTGTCTGCTCTTTAAAACCAAATCAGAACGCCTCAGCCGAAAAACAGCCACTGGCCTGTGAAGCTCAACGACTGACCCGTGCTGCGACCTTTCTATGTCATGCAGACAATTTTTATCAGGACCATGAGTTAAGGACGATTGTGATCTGCCTCCTGTTTGTTGTGTATTTTCTCAAGCTTACTGATTTTCCTGTGAGGTCAGTAACCTTGCAATTTTCTCCCACACACTGGCTAGTATTGCCTGGCTCTAACACTGGTCCACCTCATGTTCTGCTCACCCGTTCACATTGCCTGGGGTGCAGCTTGAACTTAGGGACACACTTTGTCCCTCAGTGGGAGAACTTGGAACCAGAAGGAAATGGGCTTTTTCCCAAGGTTGGGACCCAGCATGCTGGAGAAAAACATGAGGAATAGCTTAAAAGAGGAAACATGGAGATTATGAAGGCTAAGAAAGGAGTGGACAAATGCTGTTTGGAAATGTGTCACTGCAGAAGAGATGCCAAAAAGAGGGTTTGATGCCACCATGTTGATTGTTAGATTGCTTGAGGGTGCAGATGCACAATTAAAAGGTCAACCCTGGAATGTGGAGTTCAAAATCAGAGGGACATCTATGAACTTTTAACCCAAATCTGGATTTGATTTTTCTAATAATTTTTTATTAATTTATCTTTCTTTCTTTCACACATTAGAACAACACCCATTGGGTCACCATGATAAATATGAAACAACATATTATTTGTAATTGTCATTGGGGAACTCAAAAACAAAGAAAACTGCCAAATCTGTACCTTTCTTAAAATGAACTGCACAATTTTCCTCTCCCTCACTTGATTAATTTATTGCTAGTCTCTTAAATGAACTAGCTGCCAGCAGACGATATTACTCATAACTCCAGTCACTGCCAAGTCTTGGTATGAGGGCCATTAAGGTGCTTAAAGTCAGCCGTTCATATTTGTGCTGGATCACCTTTCTCTATTTTAAATATCCCCCTGAAATTTTAAATGAAATATAGCCATGGTGATTTTCTGAGAGTGCTCTGCATCGTGCCTTACCGTCCAACATTACCAGGCATCATTCAGCACCTTACATATTATTCAGCTGCCTTTGCATTTTCCTGTTGGTATAACCTGCTTTTTTTTAAGTTGAGATTGAGATGGAGATTTATGCAAGCTGGAACTGTAGCCAACATGCAGAATTAAATCTATAGAGTTTACCCACTCAAATCAATCATGAAAGGTTACATTTTTTTGCCATTCTTTTTCTTATGATTATTAGAACTATTCTTGTTCTTATTTATAATATAACAGGTTATAATAGGCACATAAAGAAAATTAATTATTTTTTGCATGATTCAGGATCATTAAAACCTGCCTATTAAAAGTTGTTGAAACAATTTTCCACATCATCTGCTGTCGATAACTAACATGCTAAATGAGAAGACAGTAAATGAAAATGCAATAGGAGGGATGATCCCTGTACAGTAACTGGTCTATTACATGTGATTTGGCTGCCATCCAGCTAATTCTGCAATTTCACGGGATGTTCTCTTACTTCGCTGTTGGAACACAAAGAAAAGAAAAGAAGGAAAGAAAGAAAGAAAGAAAGAAAGAAAGAAAGAAAGAAAGAAAGAAAGAAAGAAAGAAAGAAAG
>CAJRST010007779.1:7426981-7496763 GCA_907169785.1 Menidia menidia | reverse complement strand
CAGACTTTTTTTTTCATTGACCAAAATTGAATTTGTCTTTGGAAGGCCAAAGTACAAAAAACTACAACTTAAGAAATAGCTTTGTTCCTGTGGACAAAGCCTTGGGTTCAAAAGGCTGCTAGTCATTTCACTCAACCATCCAATGGTTTTAATTACGTTAAGTCAGCTGTTGGCAGCAATCAGTTAAAAATTCCTGCATTTTCATGAAATCAGTCATACTGCTGATTGTTCAACTGCAAGATTTTTAAAGCATCGTGAGCATAAGGCAAACATTTCATTTCAGATGCTGTTTATTTTAGCACATAAACTGCTGCTTACTGCTTGGAAAAATTGCACAAAGTTTGCTTTTCCCAAAAGACTACTATAGGCCAAAGACAACTTGGTAACTGGTAACTTGAATAACACTAGACCCCAGTGACTTCAGTCTAAGAACTCACTGCAATAGTGTCAATGAGGATGGTTGCTCAAGATAAATGGCTTTTGTAGAAATGAATGATGTTCCCATCCCTGTAAAATGAATGAATTAACATTTTAAGGTAAACAAACGTTTAAAATTCAAACAGAAAGTTTTTTATTTTTGAAAATTACTGTCCAACTGAAATAAATAATATGAAAAGACAAATCCCGGTAATCTACAAAAAAAACTTTTCTGGCTTGCAGTGATAGCTCATCTTGATTCTTTGTGCTGTAGATTTATTTACTCTTTTTAGAATTTAGATTTGTTTTGCCCAGAAATAATGTTGTAGTTTAACTTTTTTTTGGTCTACTCTGTATGTATAGCGCTCTGGTATTTTATGTCTTTTGTGCGTATTTGGTGTGTTATCATTCTAAAATTACATGAGTCTTTCAAGTGTAGAGCTACTGCAGTATGCAATGGTGGTATTTACATTCTACAGATGTTATACAGTATGTTCATGCAGTGTGAAGAGGGGCCAAGGTTCAGAAGGTACACGTATGTCACTGAGGGACTTTTGGTTTAATTACTAACCCAGATCTGCTCTATAAGGCACAGAGTGTTCTGCTGGTTGTGGTTCTCTTGAGGGAACCTCTGTTTAAGTGAATTCATGTGCAAGACACAGTGCTTGTTGTTGTGCACAATTTCATAATATTATAAAAGAGCCAGGAGTTTTGTTTGAATATTTTGAGAAGTTTTATTTTTCCTTTTCTTAACTGAACAACCTTTCTTAATTTTTTATTTATTGGATGTGTTTTAAAGAAAATACTTGTATATATGAAGTCACATATAGAACACAGGACTGTGTTGTATTTTGGAGGATAACCTCAAGCTATATAGAGATGTTTGTTAGTTATCATCATTACATCCCTACTGTAGAGAACATGTGATGACTGGTTCCAAGTCAGAAAAAGAGAAAAAAATAGGAATTGACCTTGATTAGGACTAATGGATGGCAATAAAAGTAGCAAAGTGAGGCAGAATTTAGCCAGGGTGAGGAGCTGCTGATGGGTTAAGTAAAGGAGGTGGAGCAGGACCTGCTGGCAGACTGATGTTTAGGGGCTTTGGTGTAAACAAGATGAATATCTGGTATGTTTATGCTTAAATTTGGTGCCCAATTTTAAGAAGATTGGTTTACAAATTGAAAAATGAAGGTCAGGTGCAGCGTCTGGCAGTGATACTCACCTCCTGCTGTGGAAACTGCACACCCAGATGCTTACAGTATTTATTTACACACATAGGGAAATGCCCGTGGGCTCTTAAGTTCCAAGTTTTCTCATGTTCCATTAAACAGGCCTCATCTCAAGGTCCCCAAAACCACCAGACAGGTGGAAGTTTGCGTTATACAACTCCACCAAATGTTTCACCATTCACATATATGCCCACATTCTGTCTACTGATTCATTTTTATCACATAGTTGGAGAGTGGAGAGTTCGTAAAGTGTCTGGAGTAAGGAAAGGAGAGGGAGTCCTGACATGAGCTGCACTGCTACTACCCTGTGTCTTTGGAGAATAAAAACATCTTGTTTTCATTATAGGAGGGTCAGGGTGGGGGGAGGACAGAGGAAGAGAGAGCAGAAATGAAGGTAGCAGTATAATGTGTATGTTTTATCTGATTTCGTGTATGTGTGCGTAGACAAGTGTACTGTGAAATGTGTGGTGAACATAATCATCCACAGAAGTACGAGCCCTGTAGGGAGATGGTTCAGAGGCTGTGAGGACAAAGACAAAAAAGGCTGATGACATCCAGATGACAAACTTACCCTTTAGATAAAGCTTTGTGCCGCCAAGGAATCGTGGGTAGCTGAAATACCATTATGGAGCGTCATATTTTCTTTCTGGTGTGACATCGTTCTGTTTTACAATATTTGCAGAATAGCATTTTGCATGATCACTGTGGTGATGTGGTTAACAAGAATGATTTGCCTCTAAATCCAACCACAATGCACACACAACTCTCTGTATACACCGAGGGCCAATTCGCCTGATTTATAAAGCTACTTTCCTGCTGTCAGTCATGACCAACTGACCTTTCTCGGCCTTATTTCTGGAGATTTGGTCCTTTCAAGCTTGGGGCAAAAAACATTTTATGTACCCTCCTCAATGCAGACAGATCTATGTTGAATGCATTTAATCATTTCTTAAATGGAGACTAAATTCAGTGATATGGATATTAGAAAAGACTGTTTCTGCCCCAAATCAGATTTCTTCTTGATGTACATGCATAATCAGTGATTAATTTTACTAGTACAAGTGTGTCTGATTTAATGCTGCAATTAAAGGTTAAAGTTTTACATTAGCAATATTTATGCGTTTTTTAGAAAAGTTATGAAACTAGTTAATCAATAAAAGTATACTTACCGTATTTAAGCTTTCAACATGATACACATTTCAGCACTATTTCGTGTCACTTTGCTGCAGCGAATGAAAAGCTAGGCTGTACACAGATTAAATGTTTTTGGAATCCCTCTCCATACCAGAAGGAGTGGCATCAGAAAGTTTTTTGCAGAGTTCAATGTTAATGAGAAACACGAAGCATAGAAGCAGTGGAGATTGTAGTAGTCTGACATTAGCATAGTCGAGGTGATTCTACCAGAAATAGTTTAATTTGCCCGAAACTGCATAAGTTCTACACATCTCTTCATCTAAGCATATTAGATTTGTTTTTCCTCTTTGAAAACATGAGCAAAGTTTTTCGATAAGAACCAAATGGTGAGCAGAAAATCGGTTCATAAAAACTAGTAGGTTTCAAATCTTAGAAAAACACACACTCACACAATCACATCCTACCTGTGACGCCCTGCTGTTACAAACAACAAAGGAGATAACATTTCCTCTCCTTCCTATGGGCTTGGCTTTATCACTCCACATGTGTGTTTATAAATGTATTATCTATTCATACAGCAGGAACAGGGGGAAAAAAGTTTAGCTTTCTTAAAAAATGGTTAACCTCTTAGGTCATTTCATACGGCTGATCCTTTGTCACAATCATAATATTGACCGCATTTACAGTGAGTTTAACAGTGTAACAGGAAGATTTTTTATTTATCTATTTTTATGTCTGTTATGTATATGACTTTCATAACATTTAGCAAATCATTAAGTTTTAATATGTGCTCTGACCAAAATAAATACATTTAAAAATGAATATAAATATCTTAATCGTAAATTAAAGGTTGATAGAATCGATAATCCAGTGTAGCAGAAATGAAGACTTTTAAAGTTAACACCTTCAGCAGTTTCCAAAAGCAGCAGGACTGGTGTGTCCGTCTTCTGAAAGCCCTTTGAACTCAGCGGCAAGCACGTGTAGTGGAAGTGTCGGAAACAGGTGGTTTGTGGCTCAGGCGGCACTCCCTGTTTGATATTCTTTATAAGAAACAGACGGTAAGTACCGGGTGTGTCCATAAACACAGCATGCACAAGTCTGAGGAGGACCCTGCAAAGCAGCTCCCCTGTGCTATTAGGAGATGAAGGATGGGGCATTTCAACATTTCTCATTGTGGAGTCCTGAGTTAAAAACCAGTCCATAAAACAAAAGTGAAAAGTCGGATGAGCCACAGCTGCATGAGCTAAACTTAAATCCTCTCTTGTATCCACATGAAGTGATTAACCTTCCTCTGGTGTTAGGGTCGGCATCAGCCCGGTTTTAGGTTTAACACAAGAGGAACTCTAGAGGAAGGTTAGTGCAAATGATTTGGACATTTCTGACAAGTCACAAATGTTATTGATAAGACATAGTAACAGTCCAGAATAAAGTCATTAAAACTGAACTCGTGTTTGCTTCTCGGTTCCTTGTGTCGTCGTTCAAACTTTTGCCACAACAGAAAGAGCCATAGGTTGCAATATTTTCCATTTGCATAGGACCAAACGTTACATCTGGCGAAGAATAATGGCAATTACACATTTATTGTTTACTTTCCACGACATTCTCTTAACCACTGCATGTTTATGCTGAGACATGGTCTGCGGTCCATTGCAACATGTTCCAGGGTTGCAACACCATTTTGGCTGTGATGTGCCAACCCATTTTATATAACCTTTGGATGCAAAGTGACAGAAAAATCCTTACACAAGTACAACATTTTCACAAACTGATTTGAATTGTTCGAGCTTTGAGTTGTTTCCTCTCATGGTCTCTCTTTGTAAGCTTTATTTACCCATCAAGAAAACCTTCTCATTATTTATATAATTTCTGACTCCCATGTCCCCCAGTAAGACACTATATATACTAATAAATGCTTCACATAATCCCACTTTATATTTATGTGTTTGCATGTGTGCGTTAATCTGTTCTCTGTGTTGCTATAGTGTTTTAAGAAAATAAGAGCAAAGAAAAAGTAACGTGCTGATGGATTTTTGATGGAACACAGAGAAAAAAAATCCATCAATTTTGTATATCTGCTTTATCCCGTTCAGGGCTGCTGGAGCCTATCCCAGCCTATTCCATTGGTACCCATTAACAATCTCTCTACACACTTAATATAAGCTTGAAAAAGCAAACACATCTTTTTAACAGTACCCTGATACTGTTGTTTAAATGTTCCTTGATTTCTGTTTTCATTCAAATGCTGACACAGTCATCATGTGCAGGTTAGATGACATTAATGTTCACAGCTCTAACTATCCTGCGGCCCAAGAACACACTTGGATGTTTGAACTGAATGCTAGGCAACACAATTTTGAATAAATCTTAAACACTCTCATCTGTTCCCGGGAGCGACCTTCCAGCATGGATCCCGTGTCAAAAGTCTCCTCCTCCACAGACATCAAGGCTGAAAGTGTCACTCCAAAGTTCCCCTGGGACATACAGAGGCCAGAACTACTGACATGCCTGACCTTCACCCGAACGATGCTGGCACAATAAAAATAAATTGCCTCTGATGATGAGGTAATCTGCTCTGACAAAGCATCTCGTCTGTGAATTAAGATGTCATTTTTTATCAGCAAAGTGACACCTGTTTAAAAAAGGAGGCCTGGAATGACTTATGTGCCCGTTATTCTTCCCTGTAAGCAGAGAAAGTGAAGGAAAAGTAGGGATAATATGTGTGGCCCAGTATTTCATTAGAATGTGGTTTGAATTACCTTAAAAGGGAGTCTTATGAAATGTTGTGATAGAAATTAATTCATTTGAACAGCTAAATTGGGATTATATTTAATAGCTTTGGATGCCTCAGTTTCCACATGCTCCAAACATAGTCAATGGCAGTAAGAAAACCTTCCATCAACAATTAAAATGTAATATGGCTACAATATTCCCCCAGATTTAGAATTTTCTTAATTTTATTCAGTCAGCCTTGGTAGAGTCAGAGACAACTCTGTAACACAGTCACACCCTGGTTTGCAGCTCTGAAAACACAAGAACACACAAACTGCTGCCACCAATTCCATCAAACAGTCGGTTTCCTGTAGGGCCAAATGCTTTAGTGTTGTTGCCGTCAGACTAAACTGTGAGGGGTTGGAGCAAGCAGTCTAGATGTGTGCTGAGGTGTCCACCCTCTCAGGCTAATCAGATTGATTAGGAGCAGTAATCTGGCGGACTGGCACCGGCCCCTGCACTCCGTGAGGCTGAGCAGTGAGAACTCACAAGATGGCTGGGTGTTACACAGTCCAGAGCAGCTTAGGTCTGCCTGTTCGTCCAACTCCCTGACAAGAGAACGGTTAGGTAGAGCAGGGTTATGACTACGGTATTATGTGTCTGTTTTAAATCAAAACTGCAGACTCAAAAGACCTAGTCGCACTGGGCATACACAGACCTTTCGTTAGCATATTTTTATCCTGTTTTTTGATGTAATATTGTGCCTTTTCAACTTGACTTCCTTCCATCGGATGAAACTGCCCAAAAACTTCAAATCAAAGCAGTCAGTCTATAGGACTGGAGCCGAACTCATAAACAGGAGCAGCAACAGGAGGTCTTATTCAGCTCCGGCCTGAATTTCAGAGTTTGAATCCAACCCATTGAAATGATTTCAGTGGGATGTGGGATCTGAGATACTGGTGCTGACAAGCTCACCCGATGATCAGAAAAGGAAATGCTGCCTTCAATGACCTTACTGTTACCCTTACCAATGCTGCATAATTCTCCTTTTTCTGATACTGGTCTGGGTCTGAAACATCCAATTCAGTCCCATCCCAGGAACTAGCCTTCCTCTCATTTCCTGTCTGTGCAACAGCCGTCTCCTGTTTGAATTATGCTCCAGTGCCTCCCCAGTTGACTTACACATTTCTGTCTCCCCTGCTGTCTTGCTCTCTCTTTCTTGCTCTCTCCATCCCCGCCGTCTCTTGTTGCCTTACAGGCCATGGTTTTCTACAAAGACCTCAAAATGCCAAGAGGTTAAATTGCTGTTTGATGCTCTTAAGGGTACAGGGAACTGGTTAATAAGAAGAAATGCACTTTTTCACAAACTGATAAAATGGTTGCTCCTCTTGTCCCCAACCCCTAACCATGTAGACCATTTGATATACTATTTAGGGTAAGCACGTTCCATATTATATTTTTACTTTTCAATTGAATAGACTTAATTTTACTTGACCAAGAAAATAATTTGTAGAAATTTGAAGCTCCTGGTAAAAACTTAAAGCCATAGTTTTTTCACGTGGTCACTTAATATTTTGTCCATCCACCTTTGGCATGTCTAAATTAAAGGACACACAATTCTAGATCCATATCTATGATTCTAAACAATAGAGGGAAAGTGCTTGAGGAAAAACGATCACTATTTAATAATTGTTGATGTTGTGAGTGAGTTTCTAAGAGCTATAACTCATCCTCAGTTCTCAGTATCTTTTAGAATTTGATTAGGCTATTGCAATGGTAAATATAGGTGTATATTTAAAATGTGTCTGCAGTGATAATAAATCCTATCATGCCTCTCAAAACACGCATTTAAAAGGAACTGTCATCCTGCAGGTCCTATAGAACTTGGAGCATTTACAATGTATTGTATTAACACTCGGTTGATCCAAATCCTCTCCTCTGTCTGACCTGGTCTTGTTGGCCTCCCCTGAGGTGCATATTAAAATGTCATTACAGGGGGCTTTCTGCACAGCCATTGTCATCATCTTTCAGAGAGTCGACCCGCAGCAGAAACTGCACTAAGTAAACAAAGAGAACCATATGGAAAATAATCAACTGCATTGCAATAAAAAGGTCAATTTTGGAACGTGTGAGGAGACTGTGGTGAAAACCCAACACACTCATGATTTCCACATTTTAAACCACAGCTTTGTCTGAGTGCAGATGTTATCACACAGTTTCACTTTCACCAATACTGAAACCTCTAAGAGATGGACATTGTTACTTTAACAAGGCATGATGTGGCTTTTAATGAAAGTATGTGAGCTGCCTCAGTCCTGGCTTCATGGCTATTTCCCAGTGCAGCAGTTAAAAGTAAATTTATAGTCCTCGTTTACATTTCAATGCATGTTACTGTGAAATCAGTGAAAACCATGGGCCTATTTTTCCTCCTCCATGAGTATGCATAAATAAATGCTGCCAGTATTTGACATCTCCCTCTTTACCCTTGGTGCGCTCCATGTTTTACATCACAGCGTTTCTTTTCATATCTGCAGTAATTTCATACGTGTTCCCATATAGGAACGACTGTGCTGTAGAACAATAATTTTGGATTCTACACTACAGTACAGACTTTCCTTCCCAGTTAAACCATGTAAAATTATCATAATTTCTAGCAAACACTGTAAAGTTTATGTCTGAATGTCATGATATTTTGTCTAACAAGTATGTTCACTGTGGATTTATGTGCATGTGTGTATATACATATGCCTCCAGAGATGGGTCTACACGGACACTGGCTCTTTGTGGTGGATGTAGAGTTTTAGATGGATGTTGGTGTGTGGGAATCATATTTGAGTATGCCTTTAAAATGAAATGGCACATTTGTCAGCCAGATATGCAATTTTCCTTTCATATTATTTGCTGGAGACCCACCTTGGTCAAGCCAAAGACTGTAGGTCCTGTTGCTCAAACCACCCACTAACTGTGGCTCACTCACTGATCACACACTCACACACATGACAACCAATTGCCAACAATATCAGCTTTGCACTCATGAAGCTTCAAATGGCAGCACGGGGTAACTGTGTGAACTTGAATTCCTACTCTGGATCCCAGAAATTGTGTAACATGATGTCAGAAAATTGCAAACAGCTTTCCTCTGTTTACAAACCCGCGAAGTCTGGACTCACTGGGGTGTTAAGATTTACTGCTACATATTTGAAAATTGAGTCTGTGATTCATCTGAGCCTGCCTTAACCCAAATTCTGTTTAAAAGAAATATCTAAAATCAATACAGGCATCAAGACCTTTTTTTGTGGTCTTGTCGCCTCTACAGAATGTGCCGTCTCCATGTGTGCAGCCTACTTCAATTACTAAGGTCACGTAGACATAAGGATGTTCTTTCAGAGTAGAATGTGAATGAAACAGTAACAACTGGCATATTCAGCTTTTCCAAAAGAAAACATGCTCATTATTAACATGAGATCTTATAATCTTTACAATATCTTGCCAGTTTCAAGTCAAATCTGTGTTCTGCAATCAATCAGACACATTCCAACATCTCACACGGTATGCAACAGACAGGAGGTTAGCTCGTCAATCATTTCAGAGCAAACTTGCCACCAAGAGATACCGAATCATGTCTGAGTACGCCTTTAAAATGAAATGGCACATTTGTCAGCCACTTTAACTGAAACATAGACCCACACATCGTTGTGCCAGACCCAAAGACACAAGCAACATGAGTATGACAGGTGTTTTATAACCATTAAGTATCCATCCTTATATGGTTAACCTTGTTTTTATCCAATTTGCTCTGAAACAAATGCATCATGCAGCGCCAATATGGCACAGACATTACAAACTCACTTGATCAAGGTCTTCCCTGATAGTATCCATCCTTAAACATGTCTCTTTGAATTTTTCTTATAAATACGATTCAAGCATCATGTAGATAATAATATTTATGCAGTCATTTTCCATCTCAGGACCATGTAACTCTGGATAGGTCACCACTCCATAAAAGGCCGAGTTGATAACATGTCTCTCATTATACAGATCTCAAAGACTGCCAGTTTGTTTGAATGTAATATTTCTTAAATCTTTCTAATTGTTATCTTTTTTTTGTAATGAAAGAACTTTTCAGGTCTTTTCACTTTGTGAAATTTGTGCGTTCCTTTCGGTTTTTTGGAAGAAAAAGCAAAGTGATGTAAAAGATAAACTAAGCCACCCTGAGTTATGTTATCGTCTTTACCCAGGGTATAATATTCTATATTATCTTGGTCAGATGAAAGACATAAGGGACTCCCTCTGTTTATTGTTGACTCTACAAATAGGTTGAGATTTCAATTACCAAACCCAAATGTATCATTACAACTGTTCCTCAGCAGCAAGCATGTACAAAGCCTTATGCTGAGCTACACAGGTCTTCTTACCACAGAGAGCAGCTAGACTGACATGGTGGCCAATAAAATCAAAAGTACAACATCCCCTATTGAGTTTCATGGTCACATTGGGCATCAATCACAGATGTTCAGGGTCAGCAGTGCGATTTTATCCACAGGACTTCTCTGATCCCTCCCTCACAGTCCTCGACAAAACAGGCCTCTACATCACTTCTTCACTGGGAGGGCACTTACTGGACATGGGATTGTTATTGCCAGGAGTTTAAAAAAAAACACAGAGGTCTCTTTAAGAGCGTTCTTCAGTCTATGAGCAGCAAAAGGACCAAACTTGCAAGTGGGCTTTTTTTCTGTGGAAAAGGGAGAAAATTGTGTTGACTTTGGAGTCTCTTTTGTTTCTCTTCATCACAGGAGTGAGGGGTCCAATGATTTTTATAGGCCATACGGCTGACATTTTGATTTCGGCAGTGTGCTTTTGACTTTGATGTCAACCGCTATGATTTTCTTTGAGAGAAAGGTTGTGACACGTCAGGGTGGTATATACAATATTTACTGTATTTCCCTCATGTACCTCACTCTTTTTCCTGGGAGACCACTTCAGAGTGGGAGATTAGGATGGAAATGATCAATCATTGTAGCTCCTAAATCCACTTACTGTTCACACACGCATTCCACATTGTTTTCACACCCCAAAGTGTCTTCCACTCCCTTCCTTGATCATGTAGTTATGTGGTCTGTGAACAAATTTCTGAAACCTCTCTTTTCTCTTAGATGCATTAAGCTGTTTTGCTTTCAATCTTTGTAGTCATGCCAAACAAAGAACGTGGGGAATTCCTACAATGCATTGTGAGACTGCAGCAACAAGAAACATATCTGCAAATCAAGAAGAAAGCTTTCATACTGCTCCTGGAAATTTAAATTGTGAGTCACTCTGCAAAATGTACACTTGTATACACAGTTAGAATCGTTCCTCTATGGTGTATATTATCATAAAATCAGCTACAGTTACTCATTTCAATGTAAAATTAATTCACATTTGACATTTCATGCTCTGGTGCCAGAATTCTAAAGCCAGATTGTGCCATGTGTTTTTGTTTTTCTCTTCTTGCACATGTGAACTACCATTTGGAAGCAATTTTTCTTTGTTAATATGAGTATTATTTTAATTGTAGTAATTACAGGTTAAACTGTTAGACCACTCGTGAGGTGCTCAGCAGCTTTTGACATACGGACAACTTGACTTCTTTGAGTCTCTTTCACCCTACTTTTCTACCCGCAACAGACACTTGTAGTTTAAATTATAAGACTGTCCCTATACAAATGTCTGCTCATGCATGACTGGAAAAGTGCTAAGAAAACCAGTTTAAAGTCCTGCTTCTCAGCTATGGTCTGTTTTGTTTAAAGAAACCAGAAACACCTTTTTTTCCCATGTGTTTTGACTCAAAATAGCACACCCTTAACAGTTGAATCCACTGACCATCTAAGTCTCACCTAAAAAGTTAAGTATGTTTTTTTATATCTTATGGCTTCACATTCAAGGATTTAAAACTGTGAGGAAACAACAACTTGCTTGCTGTTGTTGTATGCAATTTTGCATCATGTGATGGGAGTTCTGGACAATGACAGATCAGCTCTGCAGTTCATTACTTTGTTTAACTTCCTAAAAATAATCTGGTTTCCCCCCCCCATCTAATACTACCCATAAACCCAACCATGTACACTTAACTCAGTGAGTAAAACACCATGAGCTGAAATGTAAGTAAATAACAATGAAACTATCATAAAGGTCTGTGGAAAAAATCCTGCTGATCATGATTTAATCAAAGATCCCAAACTTAAAAGTTAAGGGCTTAAACGCCACCCACCAAGAAGAAAAGCAGCTTTACTTGTTGTGTTTGTCTGGCAAACACAGATAAGTAGATTGATGTAGAAGAGTCTCACCAGTGACTGGCTGTTGTAGCACCTCTGGAACATTTTCTTTATTTCCTTCTCCCATTTTTGATTTGGTTCTAACCAAATACAGTCTTTTAGAATGTTTGTCTGTTATGAATTGGGTACTTTGTTGATTGCATGTTCTCAAATGATCAAACTTTTTTAGATCTAATGTGATACATAATAACTCCAACGGAAGGTGCTTACAGGTGAGGCCAGCTCCCAGACCATTACCATGGGAAATGGATTGATGGACTTTTTGAAGAAAAAAAGTTTTTGGGCTTTCTTTTCTTAATATTTTTATTCTTCATCTTTGATATAGACCCCAATATGAAACATCAGTATTATGTGTAAGAAAAACCTGAGGAGAATATTTTGAGGGGCTCAACTGTTTTCTGGCTAAACTTTTGTGGTTTCCTCTTCCTGTGACCCCTAAGTCACTACTGCAGTCCAACACAGAGTTTGGCACAACTTAACTTCAAGCAGATTTTGGTAGTGGGTGGCAAAACAGATTTTACCAACATTTAGACACATATAAGGCCAGTGTAGTTAGGTGATAAATGAGCAAATCATCTTATTTTTTCATGATAAGTGGACTTTTTGTTTGTCCTTGCAAATTCCTTATCATCTTAAATTGACCCTGGAGGCTCATAAAGCTCTTTAATGCAGGATTTTCAAGAAAAATTGTTTATGTAAACTATGTTAAGGTTTTTGAGAAAGAAGTGAAAGTAGGAATTGTCTACATTCCAACAGTTATAACACATAAACTATGGGACCATCAGCCATGAACAATCCAGCTGCTAGCAATCTGTGAAGCAGATAATAATCAGGCTACATGCAAAGCAGCGTTCCTCTGTCAGGCATTAAGTCTGTGGCCCGTGCTGTAAGGGATATGAGACATTTATATGAATGGTTGGTTTAGTTTAAATAACCTTGGACAAGAGGAAAAGGTAGACCTCCTCTGGCCACATTAACGATCTCACTCAAAGAGCAATCCAAATCATTTATCAAGATGAACCAAAGCAAGGATACAATCATACTCTAATGTATACAAGGAACACATGTGGCTATTCAGGCAAGGCCCCTTGTCACATATTATTTAAGTGTTTCAAAACGTCAGATGTGGACAGTAATCATGGAATCCACTGTTGGAAATAACAATTATACATTTGTCAAGTTTAGTGCGACTGTTGGTGTGCTAACCTACCTTTAAGAAAAGTTTTTTTAGCTTGCCAGCAATTCATCCTAGAGACACACGTTACAGACCTCGTGTGCAAACAGAATGATAACACAAGTACGTCTAATGACAAGTTCTCCAAAGCAGCAATGGCAAACATTTCAATGTCTTCACAGCGCGCAGACACAAGCAGCAACTGCAGTGTCCTCCTCTCTGATTTATGCCCCTTCTCGCAGTCTCTCGGGGTACTTCTCAGCACATGGCCACCTCTCCAACAGCTGGGGGAAACATTTGATTGGCAGTCGGACCAAACTGGTAGAATGTATTGTATATCCATTCATTATTACTCTATTCTCGCAGGGGAGATCTGGTTTCATTTGAGTCTGATGACACCCTCTGCAACTGGATGTTTCTAAGAATCTATATGTACAGTGATAAGGTCTAAATCGGCACAAAATGTGGTTGAAAAGATGAGTTGATGATAAAGTCAGAGTCATAAGAAAGTCAGATGCATAAGGTGCTAAGACTATTATCTGGCCCCATACATTCTAAATACAAGATGAAAAATGTTAATTGAGCATTATCGCACAGAATATTTTATTGATGTCCATCGTCTATCTTATCTGCAGCAATTGGCGAGAGGCTACCACGTGGACGCCAGCTGACATAAAGGGTGGCGTATCGGGTCACACAACGATCTGAATATTTCGCTCCAGTTCAGTGATGTCCCAACAGGTGCTGCCTCAGTTGGAGAGATTAGGTGATCAGTGTCTTCGGATTCCTCTGCACAGAGAATGTCTCTCATGCAGAGGAGGACAGGCCTCTTTTGGCTTCCTGAGGAAAGGCTAAGGTAAGCTGGGAGGCTGGATGAAGGCAATGATTTGTGGAAGAATAACAGCAGCAGACTGTGTCATTCTGTAAGAGTAAAAGAAAATCACGGTTAGTTTGGTTTGGTCAGTTTGGTTTGTAGGTAGCATACTAACAACTATGTAAATACTCTATCAGAAAAAGGCATGAACATAATAACACCTTTTTGGTAAAAGTTTTTTACACCTTTGTATCAAAATGACAGAAGAGAAGTGGAAGAATTGAAAGAAGAGGAAAGGAGAAAATCTGTTTGTTTATATTTTATTTATTTTTCTTTTACACAAATTTGAATTACAATATTTCCCGAAATATAAGTGACTCACTCTGATATATGACACTGTAATATGCTCTCATAATCGGGGGAAGTATTCAGGTACCGCCGCCTAAAAAACAGCTCTACTTCACTTCCATGATATTTGTGTCTTTTGGTTCAGTCATGGCTCAAGAGATACAACTGTTCCTCCTCTAACTGAAACACGGGTGGTTTGATCCCAGGCCCCTACAATCCACATTTCAAAGGCCTCGTGGGCAAGTCACCGAAGTCCCAATTAGGTCTGATGTCTTACTGGTGAGTCATAGAGGAGGAATAATATGCATGTAATCTAAAATGATGCATGCTCACTTACACTCATAGTCTTACTTTCCATCCTTTAGATCAGTACTCCCCCCTTTTGTGACACTGAACAATGAAACTGGATGTAAAACATGACCAGTAGGACTATCAGCCAGACACCGGCCTACTGGTGGAAAAAAGCTTAGCAACTTTCAAACCACAGCCAAGCATAGAAAGTTATGCATAATAAATGTATTGAATACATTCAATTTCCTCCATGTACTGATGAGCTGTGTTGGAGGAGAATTGAAATGCTAATTTGTTGGTAATTGTTGATGTCTTGCTGACGTAAGAACAGAGGATGGAGGAAATAATAATACTGTATTGAACTCATTGTGTGCAGAGAGATGAGGTTGCAGGCTGGGTGAAGAGAAGTCACATGTGCTTTCGGTCCTCTAGGGAGACATACAGGGCGAGACAAGAGCGGTGCCTACATTTGAGGTGCAGGTCCGGGGCGCCACACAGATGAGCTCATGAAATGCTATGCTGTCCTCCTTGCTGGGGGTGGGGTGTGGAGGGTGAGAGGAGAGGGCACACTTGCCATCAATCACGCAGGGTGGAGCTGGGACCCACTGCCCCCAAATGAGTCTGACAGACAGGAGGAACACGGGGCCAAGGCCACATTAAAGGCATTGAGTGTCACCCCTCAGCGTGAGATGGTGGAGATGGAGACAGAGGGGAGAGGTTGAGGGGATAACAACCAGGGGGGTGTGGTGCCACGTAACTGGAGAGGTGTATCTGAGCATGGAGACAAGAAGAGGAGCCGTGACTGGGGCAGGGGAGGGACACATCTGACAAAGAGCGGCCTGTGAAACCTGAAGAGGATGGAAAAAGACATTGTCAAAACCCCAGTATAAAGCTCAGAGCTCAGTTCATGAACTCGTCACCTTTGATCACATGTTGTACAGGGCTGGGAAGAATGCTCTCTGTTTTTTAAATTTGTCCACGCTCACTCAAAGCCAGGAATGACTCAGAAGCAATGCTGGGTCCCTGTAATGCCTCTGGTGTTCTGGGCAGGAGTGTGATCCACCCCTCAGAGTTGGCAGCAGTCACAGACTGCTAGTGAAGCCGTCTGCCGGCGCACAGCCTCACGCTCAGGGTATCTGGTGTTGACAGACAGGCAACAGACACACCAGGTACCAGTCAAAGTCCATCAGGAAGCAGTTCTGGAAATTCATTTTAATACAGACAATCCTCCAGTGTGGAGGGTGAATGCTCCTATTACCTCGCGCTCAACTACTATTGCAGCATTGTTAAGATATCTGACGAAAAAACAAAAAAATCCACGGTCTCAAAATGAAGCTTTTGAGGGTCATGAAACGGTATATAAATAGATGTCTATGTCTTGTGTTATTTGTTTTCAATGATTAAATTTACATGCCATTTTATGCCATCTCAGGAAATCCCCTAATGCACATCATTTCGACAGCCATAAAATAGCACACAAATGAAAAGAACATGCGCTGAAAAATAGCTTGAACCCACATGCTGCTATCAAACAGATACTGAAGTTTAGTGGTGCCGGCTACGCAACTAGAGAAAAACATTTGTGGCAGGTAATTTATTGTTTGATAACTTTATTTAATGGATTTTGTTCAAAACAGTATTCACTCTTTTGACAAGAATTAGTTTTAGAACTGAACAGCACACATCATTAAAGTGGAAATGAGAGAGAAATATTTTCACATTGATAAAGAATGTAACTATATTCTTTTAAGAAATAAGTATGTATTATCCCCTAAAAGTAGAATATTTAGTTATTTACATTCTTTCAGTACAAGTACTTTTCAAATTATTCCCACTCTTGAATTAAGCCCAAGTTTCAAAACGGTTTCATAATGCAATGTGAAATCAGCTGCATATTTATTAATGAGTTGTTGCGAAAAAAAAAAAAAGAAATTAAGTGTAGAGAGCTACACTTAGATTCGCTAACCAGTAATTTAAAAAAAATTCCATTGGCCGCGCTTACTTCTCTGACATTTTCATGCGTCTGTCTTCGGTCACCACTGCATGCCTTTTAAATAACACCTGTGATACATAAATCTGTAACAAACTCCCAGACTAGTATGTTACTTTTGTAATAAGCGTCACCATATCGGGATGGGGGCTGTGTGAAAATAATGGCTACTGTGTGGTTTATAAAGTGAGCCAGCTGTGGATGGCCATGTGCACTCTGAGCTGGGAGCGTGTTGCTGGAAGATTTGTGCCAAGAAGCTGGCAGGCAGATTGTAGATCATGAGTCCTGCGTGTTAGATTTGGTTGCTTTATTGAGGTTTCAGACAGCAAGCTTGTGTTCAAATTAATGATAATACTTTCTGTTATTTTAGCTAGAATTGATTTGAACTAAAATAACTTGTCATTATTTTCAGCAGTATTATCTCTGTGATCTGACTTTTCCATCGCAAGTCCACCGAAATTGCTAACACAGTCATCATCCAATATATGAGATATTCCCCAAAAATGCGGGCACTTGTTTTTCTAATTCCACAAGTTGCTGCACATACTTCATGAAGCAACAGGTCGCAAGTACAGCCTCAGTCATAATTCAGGGAAATGGAGTGGCATTTCACAGTGCTAAATGTTCTCCTAAGGAATTTGTCTATGTCCTCTGCTTTAATAATTGTTGCATAAAATGTCGAATGAAATAACGCATGTGAGACCACATTTTCTTCTCCTGTCTCCGCACCACATGCAAAAATGTGAAACTGTGTGTAGATATGAAAAAGAGAGGTAAAAAGAAACATTCCTGTCCAAGAAATCACTGTAAGCACTACATCATGTTTATTAACAGTACTAAATCAGAGTCTCTGCTGCAGAGGGGAGCTACAATTCCCCAGAGGAAGCTGAAGAATGACTCCGCCTATGTGAGGACACCATTACACAGTTGGAGTATGTAATAGGAGAAATGGGAGGTTTAAAGTTTGAATTCTTTTTCCAATTACCTCCTGTTGCCTTTGATTTTCTTTTTTCTTCTGCAATCCGGGGAGTACATTTTAGGAATTTCCTCTGAAATTGAAAAAGATGGAATGCTTTAAACAATCACAGACTTTCTCTTTTTTTATTCTGTCTTCAGGTGGAAAAGTTTCAGATCTGCAGTGTCTCTGTGAAAGATTGAAGAAAGAGGTAGATAAAGCTGCACTGTGACAAATGTAATCAAAATGGTAAAACTATTCATCCTCTAAATCTTGCATCCTTTCTATCTTTTGCTCCTCTCTCATAGATCTTTATGCTCTCTCTGGGTGGGCTTTGGGCTGGGTCCAGGACTCAGGAAACTAGGGACAAAGTGGTAGATTTGCACACATGCCCCTTTATTCAACTCCACCGGCCCCTGTGTTTGTGATTAAAGCTGTATACTAATGCAATCTGCCCAATGTACAAACTGGATCATGCATTCCTCAATCTACTTCAAACTGTTCTGAAAACAAAAAACAGTTTTCTTTCAAACAATAGTTTTTGCTCGAGACCTCAGATAGGGATTACAGTGTGGTGCTAGAAGAAAATCTTAAATGGGATTTATCTATTATTCATTCACTTTCTGTATGCCTGATCTTTTGATGCTAAGGTAGTACCTTTATATTTGTCCTTGTAAAACTGCTCACTAAATGAGCTCGGTGATATTCAGGACATTTTTGTTTTGGTTTTTGTTTTTCTTGTTTTATCATAAAACTTCTGTCTTTGCAATGGAATAGAATGACTTTTTGGGGAAAATGTATATTGATTTGATATGTTTAGATACTCCCATGGTTTTTAAGATACGCTCTTAAAAAAACTGACTCAACAAGTGGTTTGTAATGGTACCAATGAAACCTTTTATATACATTCATAAGCTACCACTACACTTCAGGTGTATTGTCAAACTAGCATCAAGGAAGCCGACAGAGTGAGTTCAATGTGTTTTTTTACCAAACCATAATGTGTTCTAACCCAAACCGAGTAATTATGATCTCTAAGTGTTGTCATTAGTTAAATCCAAACAGGAAATGATCAAACTGTTATAGAAAACGGTCGTTACTGACTGAACATGAGCCATTTGTGCGAAAAAAGGGGAAACAAACACATGTGCACACACACACGCAAACACAACAGACACACTGTGCTGTTTGTTTTCTTCAATGTGGAAATGCTCATATAAGTTGTATCTCCCTCCTGCTGCATTGAGAAAACAGACGTTAGAAGTAATCTCGGGTCATCTTAGCTGTCATAGATGACTTTGTGCTCTGGTGAGTTTAGTAGAACTCATTTTCAATTCAATAGGTCAAAACAGAGAGTGCGACAAAAAAGAAAAACTTGCTCGACTGCATGCAACCCAAACCGATTTGTTCACACAAAACATACAATTTCATTTTCCAAACAAATTTGACGCCTTCAGTAGCCTTAACAAGAGATTGGGGACAAGGGCTAAGGAGGTACATCAAAGTTGTTAGGGAGAGTTTCGGTGAGGCAAGGGACGTCTTGTAACGCCTTGAGGCCAAGAGATGCTGTGTACTCCTCACCCGGGCAAAGGTTCATTTCGATCATCTGGGCCAATCTTTTCCAGACGTGGTAAATGACACATTATTGGATCCAGACCTGACAAGGGCTTTGTGTATATTACATTACCAGACACCAGGCTCACTTAAGCTTCATTACCTACATCCCTCCTCCCCACCAAGAAAGAGAAAAGCGAGAGTGAGAGGGGAAAAGAAAGGGCAGCTTAGATCTTACCCCGGGCCCTGCACACAGGGTGCTCTTTCCCTCAGGTCAAGCTTATAGACTCCACTCAGCTACCGATCACGAAGCTCGCTTTTTTCCCTCTGTTTCCTGATTTTCATGCTTTCCATGCTGAACTCTCGTCAAATGCAAAAAAACACGAGAGTCCACTCTGGAACACCCAAGATGATCCTTCCCGCAGGGATTTTGGGGGAGATATTAGAAACACAGCAGAGAATTTACCTCACCATTCTTTCTTCCCACACTAATGGAACAAACATTTGATTTGAGAATTACAAACTAATGTGGACATGGGAGATGTTTTCAATGAGGGCTGCTTGTGATCACGTCAGCCCATTCCGTTTATGACGATTTGGGGGGCCAAACACTTGCATCTGCCCCCAAATTAAAGGTTTAGCCCTTAAACCAAATGAAAACCCTCAAGACAGTGAAACTACTATACACTCAGAATCACATCTTAACTATAGCACATTATGGAAGGAGGTTTCCTGTGGCTTGGATGCCTTAAGGTGGGCTACGTGCCATAAACTGTTGATAGATTTAGCTAAACCTTCTCTTATTTGGATGACACATGTACATGAACACCCATACCACAAAGGTCTGGCAGACAACACTTTCCATTCCCTACTTCTTAAACTATAGACAGGTGTGTGTCTGTAAAAATGAGCAACTAGGAAAGAGAGTAAGTCTGTGTGTGTGGTGTGTATGATGTCATGCACTTGTATGTGACAGTATGCAGGTGCACATTCCACAATGTGGTTGGATTAATATTTTGCATTTGGGCATCAGACTACAATTTAGACCTGCATTCCCAGATCCATGAAAAAAAAAAAACGTTTTATGATTTGGGCTCACGTCCATACTCACGTACTTCACTGACACATTTGCCAAACCTTAGTAAATCAGTCATTAGTACTCTATAACCATTTGCTTATACCTAAATCAAATAGAATCGATATGTTTTATGAATAGCAGGAATTTAACTGCCAATCAGCAACAACAGTTTCTCAGTTGCATCACCTGCCGGGGTACAAGGTCAAGGGACACTGCAAGAGAAGCCGGGCTAAAGATATATGTGCCTTCTGGAATGATAACTGAAATACTCACTCACAAGGGTCAGTTAAGATATATGTGCCAGGAGGATTACTGTTACAGTAAGAGGCCCACAGCTGTAGCTTCCTCAGTAGCCACAATGAAGTCGAGAAACCACATTGTGTACGGTTGACCATATGTAACATAAAATGATAACAGCTGCACAATGTAGGATCTTACAGGGATGATGGTTTTATTATTTCTCTTAATGCGTATGGCGCTGTGGTTCAAATAACGTAGAGAACAGAAAGCAAAGGGTGTGTTGTATGCAGACATTCAGACATACATTTTAGGACGGCGTGCCTTTCTGCCCCCAAATATAGCTGCAGTATGTTTATTGACATGAAGTTTGTCATTCGTCACTTTGCACAAGACATCACATATTTCTGTTTTCCTCCTTTTCTCATTCATCGCTCTGCTTTTGTGTTTGTTTAATCTCTGTTCATTACAACCCACTGGTTGCAGAGGTCACTTTAATGCCAAAAAGTGTGAAAACACAATTGTAAGTTTTCACTTTTGTTAACATTACTGAAGAAAGAAATTTGGCACACATAGTTTTTCTTCTTGGTGCAAATACTTTTTGTCTTTTTTCTTTCCATCTCTCTATCTTTCTATGTTTTCACTATATTTTGGGGATTAACAATTTCAAAAATAACATATTTGAAATAGCTTATGTTGAATAAACAAAAAAAAAATCAGCAGCAAAAAGATAAATCCTTTGTCACTAAGTGAAATGATTAAGGAATTGTAACGTTACAAATTGTTTGTTATTCTGCCCTTCACACTTTTGTCCCTGTCACATTGTGTGCGCGTGTGTGTGTGTTGGTGTGTGCGTGTTCGCATGTGTGTGTGTGATTAGATGGTCATGGAAGGCAGTTTGAGCAACACCGTTCCAGCTCATTAGCTGTGATTAATCGGTATGTGAGCTTTCCCATGGTCCCCTTTGCCTGACGGAGACAGAGCTCACCTTGGAAGGCACAGGGACTCCTGGCTGCTGCTCCGCTGCTGTTAACACTCTGCCACATGTAGGAATGACTTGTATACATTTTACTTTACTCTTGTGTGGCATTTCTGCATTTGCTTACATATCTGCTGCTTTTAAGTGTTCAGTTTTGAATTAATCATTGTCACAGATTAATAGATTCATCCAGATTTAGAAAGAAAACTGAAATGTGAGGATATGTGAAACTTAAAACACATAAAATATTTTGTCTTGTGGTCCATTTTTCTATATTCAGGTTAAAATGTTATTCCCCGTCAAAGCATATAATCACTTAATTAAACCCAAAATTAATTATATTTATGCATATGAATATACATATATATATATATATATATATATAGTTGAGAACACAACTGTTCTCAACTTAATAAAATTGTTCTAAAAGAAACACCAGTGTAATACTTTGAATCAAAGTATTTTTTCCAGTAGAAAAACAAGTTTATTTTGCGTGAAGAAGAAAAAGATAAATATGTGCCTGCAGCAAAAGAACAAACTTGAGTAAAAGAAGAATGTCACCTGTTTAAAATAAATTAAATAGGATAATAGATTATGCAGTTAGACAGTATCATAATCCTTGATGAGCAACACTTGCATAAGTTTGCATAAGTGACAAGTCGTTTTGAGGAATTTTGTTTCCAAATACCAAACTTATTGTTACCTGTACTAAAAAACCCTTAAGGGTGACAAAGAGATGAGAAAATCCCGGTTTGTTAACACACAAATATACACTGATGTAGGTCTTCGCTGTTAAGACATAATAAATTCACTTAAGCCTTTGTTTTTTCACTGATTGAGGAAATATGCTCTCTAATCCGATGATACATGAACCATCTGTGTAAATTTTTGCCCAAAGAGGATCCACGCCTCTGGCTTCAATGCGCTGCAGTTTGAGTGAACAGCAGAGGGAAGACTGTGGTGAACACAGTGCTTCAAAAGGGTCTTTCTCATCATGACCCTGTCCCTACTATTTCTCCCTAGAATAAATAATTTCTGTTTCTGTTGGGTAGCTCAATGCGCCTCGGCCCCCCTCCCCCCACAAACACAGATGTGATGTGTACGACCGTTTGCTGTCTATCACATAGACATTTACAAGTCCAAATGGGACACTTGAAAAATAACTTTCAGTTGCTTTCTCCATGTGTTTACATTTTACTGTTACAAACAAAAATGCATGCAAAAATTGCAAACATGTAAATTAATGCATGGACATATAAAATCTGTATGACAGAATAAAAAAACAAATCCCCATAAAATGTAATATTTATTTTTGGGAAAGCATTGTGAACTCCTAACCTGAATAATATCCACAATCAACTGGGAGTTGCCACTGACCACACATGGCCGGAATGAGCACATGCTGAACCTTGTTTCGCTTCTGTTTAAGTCCTCTGTTCCAAGATAATTCAGACACAAATATGCTTAAAGCTGCAGAGGTTTCTTAATTTCCTGTGGCCACACACCACTGTGCAGATCCTTTGGATACAGACAGCACTCTGGAGCTGAGATACAGAATCTCCGGCCATCATTTTAACTGTTAAAATAGATTTCAGTAAAGGTTTTCTACATTTAAATATGTTTTTGCTCAAACTGGAAAGCCCAAAACTAAAGAAATTCCGAATCCCAGAATTCAGGTTGTTATTCTTAACAATTTATTCCTCAGAGCCTCTTCATCACCGACTGACAGTAGAGAGCCACATCAGTGCAGTCATATAACTAACCTCTTGTGTCTATATCTGAGCAAAAGCATTTTGTATTTACAGTTTATCATTTGAGCTAATTAGTCAGCTGGCCATCAGAGAGCCATCCTGGTCAGATCACACAGAAGCAAACCACTTTGCTAACAAATGTAAAGAATGGGTAGAGAAGAGAAAAGCAGAGCAGCAGGAGAGAGGCCAAGAAGCCAGAAGTAAACAGGGCCACCTGATCCACACCAGTAGAACCACAGCCAGCCAAACAGAGCTCTCATTGTCTGTGGCAGACACCACTAAGTTCGGCTCTTTGTCGCCCCCACCCACATCCATACATACTGTCCTGCTACAGCCAGAAGCAGGGAAGAATTATACCTGTACAATAACACTGTATTTTGTTTTTGGGTCAGTACTTAATATCAAAATTCTTTAATTTCAGTGTTTGAAATACAAATATGCCAAGAAAATAATAAGTCTGGAGGCTCTCCTTATTTAATGGATAAAACCTTTAGTCTCCCTGCAAATTACCAGTAGAAACACATGAATAATAGATAGAAACAGTGAAATAGAGAGGTCAGTTGGCCGAATCTGAAAATATTCAGAAGTGGTAATGCATGATTGATGTGGGATGATTCATTTCCACACCTTTAAAAGGTCTCTTTTACCTCCAGCACCAAGCAGGCAGAGTGGTCTCTGCAGTTCAAAGCTTGACATGGCGCTGGCCTTCCTAGTCAGGCTCTAAAGGACAAGAGTGTCTTTATTCTGTGATGGGGTGATGGCGGTAGTTGGGATTTCACACCTGTGTTTGCTCCCTCACCAATAATTGGGAGCCGCATACTATTTTGAGCCTAGAGTACAAAGTGGCTCACTCATGAGGTACTTGGAGTGTAAGATCTTGGCTCCCAGTTTGATGTGGATGGAAAAACCTGATGGCTTGTGGATTGGTCTGCCAGGGTGCCTATGCCAATATAAGACTGCATGACAAATAGCTATGAAATGGATCATCTATAGGACACATCAGTATGAGAAACAAAATTGCATGTACATTTTTTTGTGCCTTTTTACTAAGAGCGTTTCATCTTAACACATTTTCAGCGATTAATTAAATGTTCCCGGTAAATAAAGTCGGAAATGTAAGAATATGAGTTTGTACAACATAATCTTGTATACTTTTTTAAATTAAAAAGCAGACATTATTTTCCAGAGTATTCCGACTATTATTACCTCCCAAAATATCAAATATCCTCTTACCGTTTCCAAACCTACCTGAGAGAAGATTTACAGTGTGTGCTCTGCAAAGGCAATAAACTGGGGGAATATTAAAATTCATAGGCAGGGTTTAGAGGCTTACTAAATAGGGATGGACAAAATGGAAATGAGCTACAAGAAGAGTGTCAGTGAGCCAATGCACTGTTACTATGAAAACTCAGTTTAGTGAAGGGTCAGTCCAAGTGCACGAGGAACTCCAAGTCAAAACAAACACTCACGTTGGCTTCTGAAGGGACAGCATCCTCACTTTTTCCCACAATTCTCCAGAACAACTTAATTGACTGTCCCACAGGTGGTCAAGATCATCACAAAAAATGTTCCGCATAAAAATACTTTGCCTGGAAAAAATGTATTCTTTTATATGCTGTGTGTGATACATTTTACATATTTCGGAATAATGATTATCATAAATGGCATGGCAGCCCTGAACTGCCGGCTCATTATCGCATAAATATGGCTGAAAACGTTCAAACATTGTGCAGTCGTCAAGCAACTTTCCCCCACTTACACCTTTAAAAAAGAGAGTAACTAACCAGGAAAATCCAGGTGAGAGCCATTTTATTCAAAAATGTTAACTGGGTGAGCGGGCTGGATGATTTATTACCAAGAGACAAGGATTTTGACAAATCATTCAGTTTTCCAAACCTAGCTGTGGCAAAGTTCAGCAATTAGTTTCCAATGGGGAGACTGTGCACTCCTCTGCATCAACGGTGCTGGATTTATGTGTGTTCTTGGGTTTGTGTGTCAGTTCAAAGCTCTGCGTAGGGGAGCGGGACGTTGACACAGAAAGAACTTCACAAATATGGTGGAACACACACATTTTGCAGTAAATCTGACCAGAGAATAGTGGTCTGTGGGGGAAAGGCCGTGGTCAGTGAGAGGAATGAAATGGAGGATTGAGGGAGGGCAAAGTTAAATAATCAACTCAAGACGGAGTCAACTGTTCTTCAGTCATATGTAGTTAAGAGGCTGAAAGATTAAAAAGAAAACAGAAAGTGATATAATTTGATCTTAATTTCAAAATGCCACTTTTGCTAATATAATTATAATGATTAAAAACGTCTTTAAGAAATATTAATTCTTCATGAAATTCACTCATGTTACATTTTTACTTTCTGTCAGCCAAGCCTAAAACCTTTGTCAATATTTAGCTTTTTTAAAAGGGGGGATTTTATGCTACTGTCTTACTACGATGGCCAATGAGTAGCTGCTTGCTCAGAGTTGTGCTGAGAGTGTCTGAGAATAGCTTTAGGTAAACCATTGCAGTCTGGGGGTTTTAATAAAAGTTCAAGGGGTGGTGTATGATCTCCAAATTTTTAACAGATAAGAAGCAAAACAATTTTGGAACCTACATCAGCAAAAGTATTAGTATCTTACCATTAACTGCCCTTCCATTTTTATTCATGCATTTGTCTTTATTTCTCCACTCGATTAGATTACTGTATAACAAGAGAAGAGTTTGCTCTCATAAATTGCCATAAGCTATGCATAAATCCATTGTCTCTACTTATTCCTATGGCTGCAGGGGGTCTGGAGACCACCCCAGCTGTCATTTGAAGAGAGGTAAACAACCATGATCACACACACTCATTGTAACCCTCTTACTGTGAGGTGACAGCAGCAATTGCCATGACCCATAATTATGAATGCATTAGGAGTTACTAATGCCACCAAAGGTTGAGATTAGGGTTCTTGAAAGTGACTTTTCCCCTTTTTCTGACTATCCCACTGCACAAAATGAACTGGATATATTGTGCTTGCAGGTATGGTAACAGGATTTTTAGATCAAAACAGAGAAACATCAAACATTTTGCCAGATGAACACATTTTTGGCTTTGAAATCTTGTTTTCGGTCCAGTAAAAGCTTAAAGTAACACCACCTGTTCAGGGATATTTTGAAGAGAACTAAAGTAACTTGAATTCCTTCATCCCTGTAGGATGATCTCCAAAGTGCATATCAGCTATGATTTAGAGATCCATCAGTTAATGACATTGTAAAACTATGGCTTCACCTTCATTAACTTAAATGTTAATAAATCATACTTGTGTAGATCAATGCTCTGTTTGTTTTTTTATTCATTCAATACATGCAATCCTTAAAAAGAGAGCCCCACTGTGTTTATTTATTTATTTATAATTTATCATTTTATTTTTTTTGTGAGGACCAATTGGTCCATCCTACATATTTGAATTTATTTTTCCAGGTAACTACTTTTCTTCAGGATTAGAGTTAGGTAATTGTTAGGTTTTGGAAAAAGGTAATCACCTGAGTAATGTATAATGTCAAAGGTGAATAATACAAAAATTGTCCGTGTCAGCATGGATAATACTACCTGAATCCATCAAAATATCATTATGATGTTAATTTGGAATACCCTTGTTCATGTAAATTGTATTTAAATGGTTCTATGACTATGAATCAAAGTGATTAATATTCACAATATATATTTTTTCTTCGCCATTGTTTTTTTTACACAATGTGCACGTGGGTGGTATAAGTATTCAAGGGGTGAATTTCTGCACACTAGATGTTGTTGGGCTGCCACTTTTGAGAAATATTTCCCCCACAGCACAGGAAGAACCCTGTGAGTAATATTTCCTGCAACAGCAATGTGTTTGGACTTAGCTGAAGAGGTATTAGGACCAGCAAATGTGCACATAGCTGAATAGATGACAACATTTTTAAAGAACACCACACAGTGTTTTACTACCTCTATGAATGTGATCATAGTACTAGGAAAAAAGGACTAAGAGATGACAGACAAAGAAGCTTCACAATCTCAAATGGGAATTATTTTACAGAGAGACATTCAAAAGAATTCAAACTACTTTTTTTTTACCAAAATCCCAGACAACCTGAACGGACCTCTATAACTGTTGTCTATACCTACAGAACAGTGTTTGAGTGAGTGTTTTTTAATAGATGAAACACAAACATCTGTTTCCATCCTTCTCTCAGCATGTTGTATAGTCTAAGAACAGAGCTTCTGGCACAATTCTCCAGTTGTAAATATCATAAAGTCCATTTATCTGAATTATTATGCTATTATTTCAAATATTTGGATATGTACACATTATGTGGATTATGTGGATTTGTGAGAGTGAATGTTTAACTTGTAAAAGGTGCTAATATGCCAACACCCCCCCTACTCTTTAGTGAATTGAATAACTCTTTTAAGTGAATTGAGATCTTGGTGATTGACTTATAATCTCCATCAACATTATATCAATCTGACAGAACTTTAATGGATCAAACATATTTTTGGTAATCTCTTTTTTCAATTTTATTTTTCCAATCAGCATTTTATGTCTTCAGAGGCACATACCATACGTTATCTGTTTGAGAGAGGACGCCACCTCCATGACATGTGGCTAACATAGGTTTATGGAAAATGTGATTAAAAAACACATTATAAACACACTAAAATTATAGCCTGGTCAGTGCTATAAACCATTACTGCAGAATTGGATGACATGGGTTTGACCCAATCCTGTATCCCCTGCAGGACATGGGTAAGGGGTCATGGCTGTAGAACCCACTCTCTTTTCAACCAACGGATAAACCATGGGAGTCGACGTCAGCCATCATTTAGCTGTCAGAGGTGGAAACAAAATAGATGAGAAATGAAGTGCTGGGACTGGCCTGACCCTGTGGATGATTGCGGTCTAAATAGCTGAGGCTGAAATTGGGCATTTTGCACCCTGGCAGCTGCCCAAAACACAATTTGCCCAAGTTTAGACGACAACATAGCCTGAAAAGCATGCCACTTCAAACTTCAATTTCCTGGGAACGCGCCCATCCAACGTCTTATAGAGCTATGTGTAGGAAAATACAGTTCAGAAAATAAGAGTTAATCAAAATTACATTAGATCAGTTCTGAGTAATCACCCTGTCTGACTATGGGCCATTGGGCAAGATGCGGGATCCACCTTAAATATGTCGCAAGCCTATCACTTGGTCACACGGAGACAAATGAGATGCTCTTATGTTCACAATGCAAACGTAAACAAGAATAAGTAGCCTGGTCATTAACGAAATCTGAAGCCTATAAACACATTAAAATATCGTACATATTTAAGAGAGGGAGCTTTAAAAAAATAATAAAACCAACCTTTCCTGTTAGTATGCTGTATGATTGTTCCCCTCTCATGCCTGGGGAGCAGTAGGCCTATGTATCAGGGAACTTTTTACTCTCCAGCTTTACTGAACTGCAAATAAACTTTCTACTAGCATTCTTTAAAAAATGTCAGTGCAAGATTTCAACACTGTTTGTTGTAAGCACCATCCAGAATTTAATGACTATGTGTCAAATTTCACTTTTGTCATGTCTGTTGCATATTTTAAAACTGACATGGATTTTTTTTTTTACATAGTTGAATCACAATAATTTCTCAAATTTTGAAAAAATAAGTAGCTACAGATAATTGATTGGATTTGACATAAATTTAGTAACTTTAAGAGTTGCAGATATTCAAACTAAATTCTTGAAAAGAAAGCAAATTCTCCGCAAAATGGTAAACCATTCCATTAAAAATAATGTAGTAGAACTTTTCTAATTCGATTTATCCAATCCATACATTTTCATTGTACTAACTTCTGGTATTTTTGGTAGGTACTGTAAAGTACTCAGTATGTAGCCGCTGCAGGAGATTTTGTTAGTTTAGGAGCTCAGTCCAGAGGTGTATATCGGCAGCATCTGTTAGGGACCGGTGGACCTAAGACTCAGGGATCACTTATAATGGAATCCAATCCTTTGCTGTCTGTTTGAGAAGGCTGGAACTAATCGATCAGTAGGAAGTATCTGTGAAAGAGATGTTCAGAGGGGCAGCTTTGACTGCTCTGGAGCCAGAAGGGCTACTGTCTGATGCCCCAGTTCTGATATTACAGAGCAACATCACCACTTGATACGCCAGTCGAGCCGGCTTTGATGAAAACTATGCGAAATGGTATGGAGATCACCCTTTCTTCCTGACTTCCTAATTTTTTCATTTCTGCCAAATTAAGCAGCTTTCGTTTGTTCCTCACATCCTAAATCCTCCGTCCATGTCCCTCTCCTTTGCGCTCTCTTGCATATATTATATCAGTGTCTGTGTTAAGTCCTTCCCCTCTGAACTCAATCCCCGGTCTGGCCCTCTGCTTGAGCCCCTCAGCTGCTGGTCTGCTCTCACACTAACCCCCTTGTTTATATCGGGGATGCAATTAAGTCGAAGCCAAGAAGAGGAGTCCCAGAGAGAGAGGCAAGAGTGCAAGCTTGTGAGTCAAATTTCAACTTCTCCTCTCACATACTCCTCCCTTTCAAATTTCACTCATTTTCCCCGTCCCCCTCTATCGTTCTTACTTTGAACATGCAAAGAAACAGTGCTGGTTCCCTTGAAAGCAAAATAAATAAATGTTGTTTAATCAATGTCCAGTACAGCCTGGACATGGTAGATTAATACCATGTTAAGTAAAACTGGCTTGCTGGGAGAGAACTGCGTGGCTGAAGATTGCCTGACATGCAACTGAAAACTGCTAAAGCAAGAAATGACCTCATCTGTGTGTGATTCCATTTCAAAGGGGGAAATGTACTTATCATACCCTTACCAATAAAATGTAATTGAACATGTGCTCCACTATATATTCTATATGAAAATATGTCTAAAATGATTGGTGATTAAGGTGCTTTCATACCAGGATGAACTCACTTTGACTGTGTGGAGAAAGCTGAAAAATTTCAGCCCTTCATTTTTTGATTGAAAGTGTTCCAATTTGCCTGAGCATCATCACACAGTTATGACAGCTGCTCATATGGGATGATATTGCCTGATACCTTAATGCACCTAAAGATAGAATTGAGCATGATCAGCACACAAGAAAGTTTCGTAAATAGCCATATGTAGGTTATACTACTGTCATACATGTTTTATATCTGTTGTGTAAAAAATAAATACATCCATGTGAGAGAAGAAGAGGTAATTCAACACAATTGATATTTCTATGGATTTTGGAAATGTCACCTTTTTCAGAAAGATATTTGCACGCTCACTCTCTCTCTCTCCCTCATATACATATACATATATGTGTGCGTGTGTGTGTGTGTGTGTGTGTTTTATTTCCTGCTTTTTTTTGTCATAAGGGAACTGGTTCGAGTTCTAAGTTCAAATTCTCCACATGTGTGGTCTGTCAGCCCGGGGGACCTATCCCAGAATCCCAGACACACGTGTGCAGGCAGAAGCAGTAGTCCAATTTTGAGTAGATAAACAGGGCTTTTGCTGGCCACTAGGCACGCTCCACATTAAAAAAAGCCAAGATAAACTTTTTGCAGGTACAACAAACCCAAACAAAAGCATATTAAATCAGATAAAGAAGAGCATAAAAACATAGCCTGTCACTATGTTGGGGATTCTACAATAGGCAAGGTTATGTTTGAGACATTGAAATAATGATTTTATTCCAATATCCTTAGGAGCACGTGTGGGTATTAAACACTTTAATTCTTGGTGTCAAGCACCTTAATTGCCGTTGAGAACATTCCAGCCCAGCAGTGCAAGTGTGGCTCACTTTCACGTGGGAGATGCAGAAGAAACCCCAGGGATGTGTGCAGCGTTGACGGACAGTGGGATAAACAGAGGGATTGTCCCTGACCTCCCAACACCAGTCTGGAAGAAGACGAATAGCCCCCCAATGGGCCCTGAGCAGATAAAATACACCCTACCGTCTTCAACACCAGGTGCGACAGCCATCAGGGGTGGCCTATCAGCAGGAGGCACAGAGGAGGGGAGGAAAGGGTGAGGGGGCACATTAGGAACATATCAGCAATTACTCTCTAGGTTTATTTTCCTTCCTGCTTTAGCGCCTGGATACCAAGTTACATTCATCCTAGGTGTTGATTGTATCTTAAAGTTTAAGTGAGAACACTTTGCTGAGTCATTTGTTGATGATCTGATAATACACCGAACAAGTTAATGTTTTGTTATAGCAAGCATTTAAATGGACTGTATTTTGTTTTTGTCAGAGCACAGTTCTTCCCAGTGCATTCTGTGGCCTTGGTGTTTCAAGTTTTAGTGCTTATCTGGGAAGTTCAATTCCATCTTTGCTGTTAGCATACCCAGAGTTGCAAATCAACTTCTTTATGTAATGGAATTCACAGGGTCGAGGACATGTTTACCTCTTTTTCCAGGCCCATTAGGCACCAAGCGGCTATATCATATCTGACACAAGAAAATGGCCACAATCTGTTTAAGCCATGATCTCTGACTGTATGGGCCCCACATCCTCAGACTGGCCTCTGCAGGCAGAGATATGAAGAGGGATGATAGTCATTTATATGTCCTGAACTTTAAACTATAAATGTGTTATGGGTGCAGACATCCCACAGCCGAGACAAATAGATTTGCTCTGCTGTTGTTTGAGAAAAGGAGCAGGACAAAGCCCTCTCCCCTTAAAAAAAAAAAGTAAAAAACTCAACAGATGTTAAGTTTTAGTCTGTATTGTGGCATGTGTTTTTGTCAAGAGATGTCATATGCTAATTCAGTCAAAACAGTCTTCTGTGCATTGTGAAGGGTTAAGATGATCTGCAAAAATAAAAGAGGCGCTGTGCAAGAAGAGCTCGTGTGAAAAAGGGGTGCCTAGACCTCTAATTTCCTGTGAGTTTTTGCTATGGAGAGGGAAGGCCAGACCGCTCTGCAGCTATCAGAAATCAGCCCACTATTTCTCCAAGCCACCCCTGCCCTCACGATACCCTCTTTCACCCCCTTTCTTTCCCCTCAGCTCAAGCCCCCAGGGCTGCTGCTGGTTAACCTTGCTCAGCCAAGAACAGAGAGTGATATCTTACTCATCTAATCACTTTCTCAGTCATCACGCAGTAAGGTATGCCTTGCAACCCTTGACCTTGCAATTGAGCATAACACACCATCCCGTAACACCACCCTGTCAACCCATACTAAAAGGATCAAATGATGAGGAGAAGGGTTATTAGCTGAAATCACAGTCAACAGTTACAGAGCCATTGTCATTGTCAAGGTGGAATTTGGGCACAAAAAAAAGAGAAAAACTTTCCTCTACGTGTTATTCAATTTGTGCCATGTACTGTTTAAAAGAATGTTTTGATTCAGAAATGTATTTGATGACATCTCATTTGATCAATTAAAATAATTTTGATATTTATATGACATTAATATATATTTATATTCTAACCATTTTTTATTTCAAATTTTCAAAGTTGATTAGTCCCAGACTACTACAAAGACTTCAACTATGGCAAATTTGCAAAGTAAATAACACTGACCGATAATAATATTCAGGGTGTCAGTAGCCTCAAAGTGAGCAGCAGCATTTGGATCCACTGTGTGGTTAAACAGCTTTGGGATTAAAATCTTGACAGTTATTCCTTAGAGTCACCTTTACCATCTCTATGTTGCGTTTGTATTTACAAAAGCTTCCGGTATTTTACATTTTATTAAAGAACCAGATGCTTAATCTTGTAGTAATGATTCAACTGGGAGAGTTTCATGTAGAAACAAGCCCAGAAAGCACTCTGACTGCTGGTCATATTACACTGTAAAACAGCCCAATGCCAATTTAGATTTTTCTCTTTGTTGTAGTTTCTATGGATACTTGAATGATAATCTTTAGGGGGGCAGTTTTAAGGAAACTATCATTTGAAGGAGTGCTTATCATTTTTAGGGATAATTTTTTGCCAAAGTAGGAAGCCATGGATCACAAGCTCATGCAAGAAAAGAATAATCCTCATTAAGTTATGTGAATTGTATAATTGTCACATTGTAAAAGCAACAAATGTTATAGCAGACCATTTTCCAACCTTTACTGTTTAAAGTTATAGGCTCACCAGGAAGTGCCAAAAATCATTATGATCTTCAACTTGCACTACAAACATTTAAACGATTCAGACTGCTGCTCAACAGGCAGTATAAAGAAAAAAAAGCAACAGGTAGTTTGTGTTAAACTGGTCTGTATTCGGGCTGTAATCATCTTCTCTGCATCATCTGGATTAAAATACACCCACCACTACCATCACCACATTCACTTTTTTCAACTTAAGTAGAAACATGAGCACATGATCCGTAACCGTATTCTTTCTCCGGTTGCTTTTATCTTAGAAGCGTGTTTGCATGTAGACGTTTTGCATAACTGTCTACCTGAGTAAAAAAAAAAAAAAAAAGTGCGTCTACAGTGGCCCTGCCCCAACAAAAAAAAAAAAAAATTGAAATAGTGGCAACACGAGCCAGATACAAGACGTGTAGAGAACAACATGCCTGTCAAAATGACAAGGAAGACATGTTGACAACTCTGTTGCCCTGTCTCAACATTTGTGTGTGGAAAAAGGGAGTGTACTTCGAGGTATGAATGCAGGCTCTCATTGGTTACCTCGTGTGAGCACGTGTTGATATAGAGTGCGTGTATGTATGTGTGTCAGGGCAGAGTGTGCCTCAAACTGCTCAGAAGGGTTCAGGGCTCCCTTGCTCCAGCACATCTGGGCTTTATATCAGGCCTTTAATTAATCCTGAGTGAAGGCCAGGCAGTGACAGGCTGACTGGGCAGGCTCCAGTCCAGGACAGGGCCTGATTTATTACAACTGAGCTCCAACCAGCATTGATTTATTTCAGACTGAGGAAAGGGGAGAGTTGAGGGCGTGTGTTTAAAGGGACTGGGGGGTTGGCACTGACAAGGCACAGTTACATGGAGAGGGGAGAGACATTAAGTTTGAGAATGAATTTCAAAGGTGAGCATTACACCTATAGAGTAAGAGTGAAGACAAGCGAGGTTGTGTTGTGAGTCATTGTTTAAAAGTCAGGTTTGTTTATAGCAAAATTGTTTTTTTATATATGTAGCATTTTTAGTTGGTCATCAAACACTTAAGGACAGAAAAAGGAAGGGAAGATGAATGGTATAGAGGAAGAGGGGGAAGATTATGAAAGTTGAAAACCACTCCCATCAGGTGGGTTACGTTCCCTCCCAGGCATGTGCTGTCAGTCAGAATGACTCCTCACACCTTATCTTCCCATGAACAGAAACATAAATCCTCCTCTGCTCATCTCACTTAATCATCACAGTCATCTGAACTCAGCAACACACAGGAAAGTATATCCCCCCTCCTGCTCACTTCCCCTGAGGTATTTTTGCATAGCAGGAGGAAGAGTGTGTAAAGAGGATGTTCATCTTATTTAACACATACATCACTTGGCCACAGATGAGCTGCAATGTTGTGGAATTTGATAGCCATGAGTGTGTGCGTTAAAGTGTGGGTACGTTTTTCAGTTCTGCTATTAATGATGGAAAAGGCACCCAGCAGGGACTCTGCTTTAAGGCTGTTTGGTACAACATACACCAACAGACAAAAATGTGGACACATACACTCAAAGCATATGGAAAAGTTTGTCTAAACTTTGACTGGCGCTATACATTCAGATAAGAACTTTAGAGTCAAAAGCTGAGAAACTCCGTAAAACTCTGTGAAATGAAAAAGATAGGAATGCAAAGCACTGACATCGGGAGCCCACGGACACTACATGTGGAGTCACAGTTATGCTGGTCTTGATAACACCAGATTTTTCCATTTTCCATTTCTTCTACTCTATGTCATTTGTGTTCTGCTAGTGACTGCCTTTGAATCCAAGATACTACACTGTGATTAATGGGCATTTTCTGAACGTCAATTCTCCAACTACCTAGGGGCATGAGGAAATGCCATTGTTGTTACAACACTGCCAGCCCCCAGACCCTTTTAAAGTCCTCCTTTTTAAGCGTATAACTATAGGCTGAGCAGACTAATAAATTGGGGACAGCCAGAACTTTGCATGAATGCTGATGCATTTTCTTGACGTGCATATCCTGAAACAATGACTGAATTAAATTGAACAAGTTTGTTGGTGATATAACCCTGTTATACCTAGCATTAGCTAGTTAACTAACGTCTGATCTAAACATCAGCAGATAGCTGTAAACATGTCACAATCCAACAAATAGGTTTTGCAAGTATTTCTGACATGTTCCATTTGTTTGGGAACTTTAAATTCTTAAAATTCAACATCCAGTCCTCGTATTTTCTTTCCTTAATCAGAAGTGCTCATATCTGGATGAGAGGGAGTGGAGATAAGTGTCACCCCTGAAACACAATTGGACAAAAACATATGTCATTAACGTCTAAAATCTGAAGTCATAGAATAATTGAAAAAATTAGCAACTGTTTACAGAACAGAAAGAATGAATGGTTTCTTTTATCTTTGTTTGATGTTCAGTTACGTCATTTCATATTTTCCTTTGCTGAAATGTAACTTATGAAATAATGGAAAGGGTTCTTCATTGAAACAATGAAGATGGTCAGACAAAGTCTCAGAGACATTAAAGTACAAAAAAATAAAAACTTTGACAGTATTCTCATTGTTACTGGTGATTAATGATGAGGCCCTAAAACCATATTTCTATTAAATCACACAGACAAAACATTACTAATGGGACAATATTTAAGATTCTAATACACAAGCTCAACTATTTCTAATATTACCTTTCAATCATTATAAATCAAGATGTGTTATTTTCCTTTCCCTATTTGTGGATAAAACATTTTTACTTGTTTTTCTTTTCTTTCTTTTTTTGCCATAAAGCCAGCTGGCCAGAGGCTAGCTGGATAGTGAACTAAGGATTCATGGGAAACAGGGAATAGCCTTACAGCAGAACAAATATATCAGTGCAAATATCTCAGAATTTTCACAATATAGTGATTACTCGTTGAACACATAACCTCCCGTGTCAAAGTCTAAGTAAGACACAAGTTAGAAAAGAAGCGAAAGCCTGGTGGTGGCAAACTGAATAGCTGCGTTATAGAATTTGTATCACGGCCAGCAGAGTTCATTTAGTTCCAAATCTTCCCGCCAGCATTTTGCAGTTGCCAGAGGGGAAACTAAGTAACAGAGTTTAAGCTTTTGCCAAGACTGGGCTGTTTGTGAGGTCGAGACTGGGGCGTTTGAGTACCGCAGACTCATATCTCCCTCCCTATCCCCTAACATAGGGCCAGAGACGGCCACTTTCAGTGCACCCATGGGGATAAGGGAATTCACCCTGCCACCCCTCAGGAACATATTTTTTGAGCAAGACCTTTTTTCATGGTCATATAATCTCTAATATTGCATGGAAAGTGCTTTTTATAAATAGTGAATAGTAAAGAAAAAATGAGAGAGAATATTTTGGGCTACATTTGCTTTAGACACCAGCAGTCTGAATTCTGGCAGCAAAATTGACATCCTTGGGGGAAGTTTAAGGAACTGATTTAAAAAAAATTCTCAGTAAAATGTATCTTGACCCTTTGTCTGTGTTGGAGCAAATATTGTGAGACCGTCCACATTCACAAGTCTTCATTCATTACTCCATTAATCATGAAACTGACTATTCTCTAAGTCCCTTTTCCAAACAATCTTAGCTTAGCATTGGTAGGAACTCTGCCAAGTTTAAAGGTAATTTTCTTTGCAAAATATACATTTTTAATTGTTTTGCATAATAGCAAAAAAACACTGTACAAAATGACAAAAATAGATTAACCAATAATCACCCAGTAGATGTAAAGACATTAACCTAACACAGTTTTGTTTCAAAGATTTAGCCCACACATTTTTCTACCTTACAAGTGCAGGGACACAACTTTAATAACCCCCAAGTCAATGGGAGATACTCAAATGTTGTACTTTAATGCACATATTGAAGTTATTAGTCTCAGTCATGAACAAGGCAATAAAGTTTACTCCCGGAAGAACGGTAATTCAATCTTTTAATATTGTATTTTTTATATAAATGCAATTCTAGGCCAAACAAGGTTTACTCTGCAATCCACAATTTTTTGAATGTATAAAAGCAGGTATGATTTGAAATGGTTTGCCTTAAAACCATTTGGCACATTCATTCTTTCTTTTTGTTAATTTGTTTTACCATCAGCCACATTTTATGGAGTTATCACATACATCTGAATTAATATTTTATAATGCAAGTTTCTATAATGTAGATATAACTCTCGGAAATGGCAAATTTTTAGGTCTATCTATGCATGTCAAAGAGTGGATCTGATCTTGCATTTTAGTAGATTGAACAAAAGTCAATGGCTATATTATGGCTACTATGCACAGTACTTATTTGTTGTCTACCATAATAGTAGTTATCCATCTCTTATTTTCTGGATCAAATGACCATAAAAAGAAATCTGTGATGACCCTCTGATGTGTTACTGGTACTTTTATTCATCGTAATATGGTTAATATAAGCACACGTTCAATTCTGTGCTTGGCCTATATGGACGTATAACAGAAAACAAAGAAAAATAAACATTATATTTTTTAAGACATTTCAACTCACATAACTGTTTTTGCATTAGCCAATGTAATAAAAAATACGAGAATTACCACCTCTAAAACAAATCTATGACTTACAATTCCAACATCAGTAGACTTCACCAGACTTCATTATATTTAATATATGTGTATCATCACTGTAATTATCACCCCTACCATCATTTTAATCAGACTTCCCATCACCATCAGACCACTATTGTCTGGTGTTTGTAAACTGCCTACACAAATACATTTTCTGTTCCCCATATCGTTACCTAGATCCTATTTCTGTTTAGGTGCATGCTTAAGAAATCCCGTAAATCACATTTCCAAAGCGTATACACCTCATTATACCTCTGAAACTCCAATTCAGCAAATTATACTGGAGAATATTCAGACCTCATTTTTGGTGTAAACATGTCTTTACTTATCCAGATTAACACTGGGGATCAGATTACCCCTTCTTCCCTAAAATCCCTCTGCAGTGCAGTTAAGGCAACCAAACCCAGTATCCCAAAGCAACTATTGGCCCTTCAATATTTTCTCTTAATTAGACTTGTTTTAAGTCATTACAACCTATTTCTTTCAATGCTCATGTTACAGCAGTTAAGGATTTTCTTGTGTATGCTACAGTGAAGTGTGTTTGGCCCACTTGCAGGACGTCTGGGTCCAAGGCCTCAAGCAGCGAGACCTGTCCATCAGTGGCAATTATTAAGCGAGACCACCGGTGAACCAGGGCCATTTAGCGGGCCTAATAACAATGTGAATGGGAGAGCTGAGGGACAGGAAGTGCTGCTAGACAGGCCGGTGCTGAGAAAGGCACTTTTCAGAGAGGGAGGCCTCCTTGGAAAAAAACAATGACAGGGTCTATTTCAACTCAAAACTCCCATGGCTTAGTTCCAGATGACAACAGATCAGATTATGCTTTTTCTGATAAACTAAAATTGCCTTAAGAATTATAGTGGGAAAAGCAGTATCACTTGGATTGTATCTGTCCTCTTTAGGTGCGGGGTTGAAAACCAAGACTGGTTGACAGTAAAGATTTGAGACCTCACGTGTTTAACTGCTTATCAACATGGGAGGCTTTCACTTTATAGCCCTGGGTTTATTGCAAGACAGCTTAAATGCAGCTCAGATTTCATGCAGTAGTGTTTCACTATTGTACTTCCTCCCTCTCTTAACTGGAGTGTCAATGGGTTAAAGAGGCTTTTAGCTTTTCAAACCAATACGAAGCTGCTTAAGTAACCAAAGAGGTGAACAAATAGTGAACATTTAACCTAAAAAACTACATTAAACTGATTTAGTAGTAAAGAGATGGATAATGCAAGGATGTGAATGTGAAGAAAAGTCTTCATTCATTAGTTTTCACAGCTTGAATATTAATCATCAATCTGATATGTTTGAATATTAGTTACAATTGTGTCATTTTGACGGTGAAATTCCTGAAAAACTATAAAATATAATATTCTCACCTGTACCTGCCAATAAATATTAATTTTATGTTGGGTCATTTGACAATATATTTCCTGTAATATGTCTACAGAAAAATTCTGTAAGCCTGCAAAGTCCTCAATGGCGCTATCATCAGATCTGTACGATCTGTACTTCTTATCTGGTTAAACAGACGTATGGTAGAGACAGATTTATGGTTTAACATTAAGTTAGCTACAAAAAATTATACATTTTGTTCCAGTGTTTTTAAGTAATTCTGTGCGCAGTAATTGCACAGGAGAGAACGAGCAGTGAAATAATGCCCAAGCTATGAAAGTATTCATGATTCAAGAATTCCTTTGATATCATTTTAAACAAAGCTGCATTGATCGCTTTTATATGACATTACAGCGTGATTTTTTATTATAAATATCAAATACTGGGATGATAGAATATTAGTATTTTGAATAAACATTATTTCATTTTATCGTGGTCACCAGGGATTGGTTCTGGTTTTTGTTGTGGTATGAAACTTTTACATCTGGGGAGCTCATTGGCTTATTGCTGAGAGACTGAGGAAAGACTAAATGAAATTATGCTTGACCAGACAAAGATGCAAATCCAGAGCTGACACTGGAACATTGACCACCATGACCATCTACCATACTGTATAAAACAGAACTCTTTTTATACCTTATGATTTAAAAATGCTCCTCCCAACAAACTGTAACAAACAAATTTCCTGGAATTTTCAGTTGATCATTTTCCAAGTAATTGGAGCTAAGCAAATGCATTTGGGTCAGCAATCTGAGCCAATGACAGATAGCTAAAAACTATGCAAAATCTACGGCCCAAACTTGATAGGGATATGTGGATAGGCTATTAACTCTATTAATGAAACAGAAAGATCACAACTATCACAGCTTTAATTTGTATTATCTGACTTTCTCTGTCTGTCTGTGGTATGCAGTCTCAAAGAAGATTAAAGACAACAGTCTCAAATATACGTTTACACTTTATGTTGCAGCAACAAAGTAAAGCTCAGTGGCACAGAGCAATAACTTTGCAGTGTGTAACTATGACCAAGTCAAGAAATGACCTGGAGAGGAAAAGCAAATCAAGGCGATAAATAGAAAACAATATGTTTTTATATCCACCTCTTAAACACGTCGGCCTCATTCCCCCAAACTCATTGTAGTGTGAGCCATATATTTGTCTGTCTATTTTCTTGTTTCCTGTGCAACATTACAATCTGGAACAAAAGTGGGCGTTATTGGCCCTGCTGAATTCTGGGAACTTTGGGGTTGTTGTCTGAGGGTCTCAGCAGTTCTGAACTCTGTCTTGGCAGAACTTCATAAGAGGGCTCATGCAGCTCAAATATTTCGGCTTCAAATGATCTAGAAAAACACTTTCCCACTGGGTGGTTTAAAGTGGGCATGTACAGTGTATGTGCACTTATGAAATATGTGTATGTGTGTGTGTGTGTGTGTGTGTGTGTGTGCACGTGCATGTGTGTCCGTGTGTTTGTGTGTGTGTATGAGCTATTCAGTGTAAGACTTTATTTGTCTTTAACCAGTGACTGTCTAGGAGAGCCTCTGATCCTCCCGATTTCAGATACTCCTCCAAAGGATTTATCTATAAAACTCTGATTATTTTCTTGCTTAAATGAGCTCAAACAAGCTCCTTTGCTGCAGATGGAAATGAAAATATTTCAGAAGAACCAAAATCACAAGCAAAGATATTAAAAAGCAGTTGAAGCCACATCTGTTCCTTTGGCCAGTTGAGAGAGAAAGTCCAGAAGCCTCATCAGGAACGCACATTCTGATTTCCATTATCCTTATCCAAAAATGCAACTCCCAGTTATGAGTCTTCATGGCCAAAGATAGTTTCATGAAATTCATGCTTATCAATAGTAATGTACGACTTTTGTGGAATTTGTTGGGTGATTAGTAATCAGAAGCTGTACTCATGCCCATACTAGATTGCACTGACATACTGGACCACCTTGGTATTTAAGCTCCTGAAGTCTATCCAAAGGCTAGAGAACTCCCCTGATTCTTTTCTAGAAAATTAATTAAAAAAAATCTATATACATCCCTATATACAAAAAGAATGGAATTCTAATAATGTTTATATGTGCTTATATATTGTATACGTGCTTTAGTTTTCATAGTATGGGGCTGGAATATCTTCAAATGCAATTCCATGTAAATTACTGGATGCACCTGAAGGTACCCAACAGTATACTATAGCCCCACAGGAAGTGAGTTAGAATGAAAATGTTATGGCTGGTGATTTAAGCTATAGATATTACAAGGTATTAGAAAAAAGGGTACCGATCATTAACTTTTTTTACTCTGTCAAACCCAAAACTTTCTTGGATTTCATTCCCAGTTGAACAAATTATAACCTCTCACAATTCATACATATATGTATGTGCTGAAAACTAATGCAAAAAAAGCATTAATGTGAAGGAAATGGTCATTTCTAGCAGCTTTACCATCAGAAAATTGTATTCCTTTGTGCTGGATCATCAAGAATGTCAGTGTTCCTCAGATCAGATGACAAAACATCCCTCTGATTCTGGAGACAAAGGGCAAAGGACAAAGTATGTTTGTGCTGTATGTTCTCTTAATGTCCAAAGTATATGCTATACAGGTCCTGTTGCAACCTGGTGTTGGAATAGGAGTACAGGTGTAAAGGCTGGCAGAACTCAGAAATTCTTTGTAAATGTTTCTCTAATTGTGTCGAATGTCTTTAGAGGTGATTGAGTGTGCCAGCTTCATGTCGACCACCTCCCAGGAGTAAAAAAAACTGTAAACAGGCCTTGGGCAAAATTGAGAAGATGAAGTAATTTCCGACTCAAGTGGCCTATGAAGTCTGGTAACTGTGTGGCACTGTACCTCCCCAGTATTTCTGGAGACAGTGATGTCATAGCTGTTACCTCAGCCCCACAGGGTAAGTGCTGTAAAGTACCGGTGAGGCCACAGGCAGGTGCCTGTTAGTATCACTAGTGGCCCCAGTTGGCCTGTTAGAGTGGCCTGACTTTTCATAAATACATTCCCTCAAGCCTAGCATTTCACAAATTGAGACAAATATTTGAATTTAAGGTTGAGCTCAATTCAGTCACGAAATTAAGACATTCAGTTTGTTGGTACTAAATACAGTACTCTTGTATTACATTGTTTTTTAGAGGTCTAACACAAATTTGAATCAGTGTGTTTATTTTTTTTATTTGAAAAAATTGTTTGGCTTCCCCACAACTCCTTACCCTTCAATAACTCCTCACGTGTTATCACTATTTAAGTTTACTGGCAGTTTCCAACCATTTCCTAATACACTTTTGCTGAATGCCAGGTTTAAAAAGGCTTGAACTTCCTTGTTGATCCATTACATTAACCTTTTATAGGCATCTTGAGTTGTCAGCAGCCAACTCATCACTTCCAGGCCCTGTCATGTAAGCGACCTGTCTTTTGATAGAGCTTAAAAAGATGTAAAAAGACACTCCACTACAAAAGTAGTTGGACAAGAGAAGATGATGTTGATAGATCTGGAGAAGAATATTACATATTTCAGACAAGGTAAATTATTGTATGTGTATGTATAGTGTTGGTAAAGTAAGCTTTTGTCCAATAACTTAATTTGTATGCGCCCATTAAACATACTGGTTAGTGTGGCAACAATTGCTTAAAAGACAGATCATCTGTTTCTTTTGACAGCGAAACAAATGACATCTCTAGAAAGCCCAGGATGTTCTCTCCACAGCACAACAGGTATTTAGTTTTGTTTTTTAAGAAAGCTATGTAGTTCTGGTCCCATTCTGAGGACACAAAATGTATTAGTGGGTGAATTAACAGAAAAACATAACATGCACAAGTGTGGTGACTCATTTCAAAGACCCTCATTGAGTTGTATTATCAGACTGGCTCGTTCCTGGCTGGTCTCATATTGCCATTATTTACAATGGCTCCCTCCACTTGAAGGGTGCAAAGTGCTTCCAATAAACGGTTTAAGGTTTTCTCATCCCCCTGCTGCCTCCCGGCCACTTCACGGCACACTATCAGACTGCTGGCAGTAAATGGCAGGGCTAGATTTGTTGTGATGAAATAGCCACGGAAAAGATGATGTGAGTGGTGGGGAGGTAAGCATCCCTTGAAACAGACGCAAGCAACTCAAAAGAAGGAACGAAAGAAAGTCTTACATAAAGCAGAAAAAACAGGCAAGCCGTGGCATCTGTGAGTGAAACAAGATATGTATCGGGGCTCGTTGAAACAGCTCTTATGAGGAGACAGGCCGGGTGATAATGTTTCACCAGTAAAAAGATTTCCATATCCTGAGCCACTTGCAAACAGGATTACTGAGAGAAACCAGGTCCTTCTTGGATTGTCTCTGCCACTCCCAATTCATGGCTGAGAGGAGATACCAAAGGAGCAGGGAGGCTGTTATTCTCATGGTTCATCAGCAGATTCTTATCATGCCTATTCAGTCTTTGCTCAAGTTCAGTGTGCACATGCATGAAAACTCATTAAAAAAACTAAACTGTGACCATAAATGCCTCTACTAGAAAGATTTCATTCTAGAGGTTAGACGAAGAGAAGTGAGTGACAGTAGTGTGTAACAACTGTCTGAACAGGAAATTTTATCCCCAGCAAACTCTTCACGCTGAACCATCCACAGCTCTTAGTGGCGTCAGAAACAACAGTCAGTAACGGCTTTCACCTAGAAAGTAGATGAAACCCAATCCTATGCTTAGGTTCCTTTCTTCAGCATCAGTAGGTTTTTGGAACCAGGGGTTTTGGATTTGAAAGTATTGGTGTGATTTAAATTTGTGGAATGTGCATAAAAAACATTTGTAATATTTTGTAGTTTTTCAGAGAAAGTCCAAAATGTCCACAATTTGTGTCAGTTAGCTCACAGAACTGCCATTGTGAAATTGTATATTTTAAACTAAGTTTTTTCTGAATTATGTCCCATGGATTTAATTCTTTGGATTTTATTTATCCATCTTGCACCCCTCAGTCTTGAAAGGAATGTGTAGATATAACTGATAAAGGAGGAGATGAGTTGAGCAACCCATGGAGGAGAGCTTAAACTGCTTCTTGTAATAAGCAGAGCTGTAAAACTGTGTCAGAAAGATGTTGCCTCCTCGTACTTCTTCTCTCCCCTCCCTTTATTCTTTATGGCTCTGTTACTGCATTTGTTACTCGTTTGATGGGTTGGGGGAGCCGTCCGGGCCCTGGAGTACAAGATATTATTCTTCGCTCGCCCCCTCGCCTCTCAATCCTCCCAAAATAACAGCCTCCTGCCTACTGTTTAAAGTCTCTCACCAGAGGCAGCGAGGGGGAGGAGAGCAGAAGGGGTGGGAGGAGGGGAGTTAGGAGAAGAGGAGAGCGAGGGTGAAAGATGTCTTCATAGCTCTCCTCTGAGGAGATCAAAGTGGACCATTCCTTCAACCCCATGGCACCATAATGGTTTTGTGGAGTCAGAGTGAGAGCCCTCGCTGCTTAAGATGTTGTAACATGGATGATTAGTGACAGTGTAATACTTTGAACATTCTCTGTACAAAGGGAGAATCCAGCTGAGCGCAAAGCTTTAAACTTCTTCTGGGGGGAGATGAGGAAAGTATGGGGGTTCCTCGGCCACCAGAGAGCATTAAGGCTAAGACGTAAAAAGATATCACGTTCATTTTCCCCCTTTTTATATGCGTCATGGGAATGAAGGACAACAAATAGAGTGTGGGACGCATTGTGCATGCCTGTCATACTTTCCCTTATTAGAAAAAGGATGTCTGGTACATGTTTTTCAACGTCTCACTGACACATTTGCTCAGGATGATGAAATTATGTGAAATCTACACTCATATCCAATTATTTAACCTTTAATTAAAATGGTTTACATGGGAATCTCCATCAGCACAGACCAAAGAGGGGGTTTGTTTTGTTTGAGGTGGAAAATGTCCATACATTTTGATTGTAATACTCAGAAGTGAGCAGCAATACTTAAATACTATGAAAGTTGAAGTAGTTATTTTATGATTGAAAAGTAAAAAGATAAACACTTGATTATAATGGTTAGAAAATAATTATGCTTTTTCATGACATTCCTACTCATTGCTACTAATTTTCCACAGGTTTTACATGATCATTTCATATTTTCACAGGATTTAAACTAGTACACGGGTTGATATTTTCAGCGTTTTTCAAAGGAATGCATAGGTCTGACAGAGCGAGAGATTGTCAACAACAGTAGACCAGCCATGACAAGTACCCAATGAGTACTTAATTCCTGGAGAACAGGATTTGTTCAAGCAAACAGCACTAAAAGATAAAGTTAGGATTAAAACACTTTGGAGGGCAAACTATGAATTGTTTTGGCTTTTGAGGTGTCACATTTTCATCTGTTTCGAAGGAAAAACGTAATAAACCAGGGGCCAAAATATGAAAACAACCTTGATTTGGTGTTCAACCACAGCTCCATGCGATCTGTCACTTTTGCTTTGGAAGTGTTTGTTTGTCTTTATTCCCACTATACCATATGATCACACTTCACTCAACAAAGTTCTTACTTTCTTCACTTCACTGCTCACTTCATGGAATTATCAGAGTATCACACTTACTAACAGGGTAAATCTAGAAGCACTGTAATAACAAAAAAGCAAGAAACTGCACAGTTTCTTTGCATTTCACACAATTAGGGTGGTTTTTGTGGCAGAAAAATTCATTAATCTGTACAGAGAGTTTGAAGAGGTCACTTCAGCCTACCCAAAGCAAACTATTCCCACCCTCCCATCTTGTATGTTCTGAAAACATTCTCCAGCTTTTTTTTCACAAGTACATGTTTATCTTTATTATTAGTAAAACAGTTTAGCTTTTAGATTAACATTAGAGATGGCTCTGCGTTTACAGCATTACTTCTGAAATGCAGAAAAATCAAGTTATGATCTAATGTTAATGTAAAAACCTCACCGAAGAAAAATATATATGTTGTTTTTATTCTCATATTCAAAAAGAGGTATAAATGTTTTGATTATATCAAGTACAATCAGGTACAAAAACATACCCAGTGTGTCTGAGCTGCAGACTGACACGGTCACTGCAAGGCTTAAGATACAGGCTATGTAATCCACTTATCTTAAGTGGGCTTTGCCTGCCTCACCTGCCCGGCTTTCAAGAGGAACAGGAAAGAGGGAGGGATGGAAGCATTCACCTGGCCTCAGGCACCCTTAAGAGACTGAACAATTCCTCTCAGATCTATTATCACAAGTTGGATCATTTCACAGGTGGAGGTGTTTTGATGGTAGCTTTATGGTTGCAAAGTACAGTGCCGGATGTTGCGATATTGTCTTTTGGGTGACGCACTTTTTTTTTTAACATGTAATGCCGTGCGTGCGTGTTTATTTGTTTTAAACATCTGCACCCACTCGAATGAATTTCTCCATCTCAAGTCCCTGACACTTTTTTATGTAGTCTAAAAATATATACAAAATATTCCGCACAGAAATAAACAGGTTTAAAATAAAACAAAAATGAGCCTTTTAAGGCTCAGAATAGACTTGTCTCTTTCCGTGTGTCTTTCATGTCAGAGGAAGTGCAAAACAATCATATTGTTACATTGTTACATTTCCTTCTCGTGCTGAGACACCCTCACATTGATCTTTATGAGGTCAAATACGGTCTGTTTGGCTCCCTACAGTTTGGGGTAACACCGTTTGGAAAAAACGCATTGTTTTTGTAACACTTTTCTTTGTATATGTTAATTAGTCATATTTTTTAATGTACCAACTATGTATAATATCAGCATCATGGTCAAAAGTGAGTTGTTTCTATTATTCATATTAGTTGATCAATTCATTTTTGTTGATGTTATTGCAATATTTAATCAATTTGATTGAATCATTTCCTGCTAAATATCAAATTGGAAAAACAAGAGATTTTATCAAATTATATCATGTTACGTCTGTTTTTCTGTGTTAAACATAGTAAGTAATAGTTGCTCCACTGGGCCAATTGATATATATAAAATGCTAAATTTCTGTCTTCCCTACATAAAACATGTATGAACAGAGAAGATGCAAAGATTACATTTAATCATTTAAGGATTGGACACCAAGAGTCATATTATGTGAATGTATTTTTTTTCTCCACTTCTGAATAAATGTCTACAAATTGCACAAGTGATGCAATTCCCGAAGTCATCCAGGTCAATGCTCCCATATAAAACCTGGTCGACATCGGAATGTAGCCATCAAGCCACTGTGGAGCCACAACTACGGAAGGGCACGCAAACAGTCTTGGACTTGCCACTGCTGATTTTCCGTCCCATGCATTTCATTCTCCTGCAGCCGGACAAAAGTCCCTTAAAGGCACGTTGGAGGAAAAGCCCTGAGTTTGAGTTGATGTTGCTTAGAAATTTGTAAAAACTCTGCTCTGTCTCTTCCGGGGTCAGTGACTCTGTCTGCATTTAATTTCCCAGCTGTATTTTGCCCAAATCTTTGCTGTACTTTGTTCCCAGGATCATATTTTACCATTTAATTTGCCTCAGAAGGATAGTATAAACATTTTGAGCAAGATCACTTAAACTGCATAAAAATTCCTATTTTGGCGTCTTGTGTCTAATCATATGAAATCAGAGCTGTGTTGACCAATAAGGACAATTATACACAGAACATAGGGCAAGTCTTCGTTTAGGTGACTGAGGACTCGCATGAGAAACCAAACAAAACCTGTTTTCTTTTTTTATTGTCTTGTAAAAATCACTGCCCTTTAAATGGCTCTGCTGCAGGACTGTGTAAAAACATATCTGAAGACCGGGGGGAGTAAGACTGAGAAAGGAAAGACAAAAAGACACTAGAGGAGAGTGAGACACAGACAAAGATACATACTTCAACAGAGATGTCAACGCTGAGTCACACTTAAATTTGAATCGTGTGTTGGAGGCAGAATAGAAGAAAAAAGATAATGCTTATAGTCACTGACTCACTTGAACCATCAGGACCAATCACCCAGGAGGAGAAAAACTGCATTCTTTCACTTCTACTGGGATTAATGAACTTAGAAATCTCATTAGAGTTGCATGCAAGGGGCAACCGCTGATACTGGCACATGACAAATACAGCAGGTTAAATTGTCTGCGATTCACATAGGCATAATTAGCACTTGACCTTTTTTTGTCTAGAACACATAATACATCATCAAGATACAGGAGAAGCGCACTAAATTCCTATGGTCTGTCTTTCAGAGCTGGAGAATTGTGGGAAATCCCACAATGCAATCATTCTTTTTGGCCCTTAATCCTGTTTGTGGTGTCTTAAAGTAATGACCCCCCACTGCCTACCCCTACACTGCTGTAGGGCCCAGCTGTTTCTGCCCCCACCGGCCCATTTGGTGGGTAATCAGAAAGCATATATCCTTATTAACACTAACACACCTCTGATTCCCTCTTCTTCTGAAAAGCTCAACCACATCCCACAGATCTGCTCAACTTCCAAAGGTTGAATAAGCCTGCTGTTGACATGGAAAAAAGTTCCTTTGCAGACCATCAACAGACTCTCCCCCCCTTCTTTGTGCCTTTGAAGACAGAAAAAAAGAAGTTCTTTAAGGCTGTCCCACGGTTCTGTTACAACTGATGGCTTTCCATTCGATATTTGTTTATTTGACCAAGCCAGCAGTGGAAGTGATCTCTTTTTTGTAATCAGCTGGGTTTCTAAAAGGTTCCTGGCCTCAGGTTCTCTACCTGTTGTGGAATCTGGATCATTCATATGCTTCATTACCAGTTCTGTCAGGCCCAACGAACTCAAGGCACAACACACCGCCTGTCACAGGACATTTGGCGGAGACATGTTTGTTCAATTTTTCTCTCTGATCTCAGAGCAAATGAGCCATCTCCCAAGTTCAATTTTGAAGATTATGGTTAATCTAAAAGTACCCGCTGGACATTTTAGCCACCATTGATTTATACATGCAGCACTATGAATCAAGTGTCTTGTTTTGTTTGATTTTGTAGGTAGGTACTTAGAAATGTTGATGGAAACTATCCTTTGTGTATGGGTGAAAACATGTAAAGCATGTAGTTCAATTTACTGATTAATCATCCTTCAAAAGTAACTAACAGTTCACAGGCTAGATCAGAAACACCTCTTGCTTGTCTAATAAGTAAATGAGAGCTTGAATGTGTTCCTCATGGCTACTGTTGCTAACCTCTGTTCACATCTCCACAAAACAACATGTGATTGGGTTTGTGTTTCATCATTTATGTTTACATTTTAGCATCTGTTTGTTTGGTTAATTATTTTGAATGTTTTAAATGGGTCAGTCAATTAGTTTTTTCTATGTCTATGAAGAATCTAGCAACTTTGATCTCAGATTTTACCTAATGATGATTGATTATTTATTCAATACATAATTGATTACTTTAACTCTGCTTTAGAATATCATTAAAATTCAAGACTGGCTAATATTGTGTAGTGCCTTTAATCTACACAAGACTTTTAATTGTTTTATTCAGATATAACTCACCTATTGCATAACTTGTGTTTCTGTGTTTCTCTGTATGAATTTGTTGTTCAGATGCAGCCTACAGAAACTGGACTTCTGTTTAAATAATCAGAGACCACAGGGGTCTCTTCCCTCCTCAACTCAGGCTGTGAAGTTTACAACTTCTCCATCCTCCTTTTATTTATCAGGTATTTTCTTTTGATACATTGAAAATGCTAGACCACATTTCCCTCCGGTGACATGCCTCTTTCCATTCATCCCCAAACATGGTCCTTTGTGGCAAGGCACCCCACTGCCAAATCTACTTAGAAGTTTCTTTGAAGTTTTTCCCCTCTTTCTTTGCTTTATTAACCCTGGATCAAGGGTGATGACATTTTTAACCTCATAGCTGTGTTCCAAACTTCCAGAGCCACCGACAGAAACAATTTTCTCTGTAGCATTAAATATTTGTATTCTTATGCATGACAGACAAAAAATCTATCTATAGCCTTTAATGAAAAGCAATCACCAGTTTATGATTACAAAGAGATTTCTGAAAGAATTGTGACACTTTGGTCTGGCATGGCATGAAAAGAAAGACCTAAGCTAATTCTGGGACAACAGGCATATGCATCTGCTTTTAACACCATTCAATGTGCTCAAAGGCAGCACCTCCTATTGGACAATGCAGACATCCTGTAATGAACATTTCATAAACAGGTGAAAGCATGTGGCAAAACTTATTTACCAGCTCGAAAACTGAGAGAGCCTAGCACAAATGAGCTCCCCTGACAAAAGATACATGATGCTAATATTATTCTAATTCTAATTCTGATTCTAATTATTATTAATCCCCAAATCTTAAAAGTGTCGCATGGTTTGTCTATTCTGTCTAATCTCCACATATGCACAGGGTTGCTTGCTATAAAAATGGAAAAGAAACAGTCTTACAAAAGTGTTCAGTGTATACGCGACAAATTGGATTTGCAGGATGAGCTTTGCCACTATTAGTGTTACAGAATTTAATCCGACAGCATCCTGCAAAGCTGTGAAAGTTTCCTGATCTCATTTATCACACTTGTCCTCTGCATTCTAAAAGAAGTCTGGGATTATGAGCAAAACTGGTGTTTTCCAACAGTTGGCAAAGGACCCTGAGATCCTTTTCCACAACATTAACAATGCATATACGACTTTGGTGAAGCATTAACACCCATATAAACTGTGCTAATTGATGATTATCCCTTTTAGAGAAGTGATGATGTAGTTTTGAAGCCAAGGAAACTACAGTCATTTAAACTGACGCTTGTCTGTCATTTTGACTTCCAAACAATTTAATTAAATAAGTGATATCACATGCTGATTGTCTTGTCGTTTCCAAAAGTCCTCGCCTTAACTTGTCCCTTGAGGGATAAGTATAAATGATTAGAACTGACCTGAAAACAAAGATTCTCTCTTCTACGAAGTGAGCCACAGAAAGGCAGAGAACAAGAGAAAAGGAGACTGATTTTTTTACACTTTCTGCACAATTTCCTTTCTATTTCCTCCCCGAAGACCCTCGTCTGCAGAATGTGCAGAGTATGCTTTCCATGGACAGGCTATGAGACCTGCCAGAGGAAAAAAGTATGAAAAAGAGCTCTCCTGCTTCACTGCAATGCAAAAAGATGGAGTTATTATCCAGAAAACCTCACCGCCATGTTTTTTCACTTTTTATCCCGGAGTTCCCGGAACACTGAGCTACTATTATAACCAGAATACTTGGACCGCACACCGGTTACCCACTCTGACGTGAGAGAAGAAAATAACAAATGCTCTTCACTGTAAAGTGCATCGACCTTTATTTCTGTCCTGAATCATGCCCAAATGGTGTCCATGTGAGAAAGTCAATGGCAGAGTAGAGATCATGTGCAACTGTGTTTATCCTATAGAACATTTGAGCAAAGTGTTCTGATCTGCCCCTTTCAATAGAACCATATGTCCTGGTTTCAGCTGAAGAAAGCGAGATGGCTGCCATGAAATCATACATTGCCAAATTGTCTACACAAGTAAAAATATTTACCATAAGTATCATAATTAATAGTAAATGGAATAACAGTATTAGTACCGTCTTAGTCCAAACCATAATGGTGCGCAAATTTGCAATGGGAACTTTGTTTTCCACTGCGCTGGGCTACAGAATTCTTGGTTTGTTCGGTCTCTTTTTTAAGATTACCGTACAACAAGGATTTTTGCATTATAGTGAACTCTCACACATGCTCAATTGCGGAATTGGTACACTGCAGTGGTAACTGACTCACAAAAGTTATGCTGTGAACTATGATATTTTGAATTTTAAATATTAAGAAGCAGTTAAGAGTAATATCTTAATCCAGACAGAGAGCCAAGTTCATACCTCTTGCTGAATAAAGATAACTGCATGGTGTGACTGAAATATACATCATTGATGTGAAATGATGTCATGATTTCATAAGTTTCATAAAATGCACTTCACAAATTTCTATACACCTTTAACCTTGCTATGTTTATTGAAATAACACTGACATTCATTAAAACAACAACATCTAACAGCCTTGCTCCTCTATCCATTAAGAAAATAGATGAGTAAGCATCAACAAACTGTCCCAACAAGGATAGCCATTTACCACCAGATGATGGCTTGATTTTAGATTCTATCTTTAAAACGCCATGGTCACAGATAACTTTCACTTAGTCTTTTCAGCCCTGCTGCATTGCCTGACAGAACAGGTGGTGAGAATGACTGCAGTTAGTCACCATTTGTCAACAAATTAAAGCACAAGGGCCATATGAACACCCCCCAATGTACATCGGGAGGATCTGTGAAGCAACACTTGGTGTCAGAGCTGAGGAAGTTAAGAGAGGAGTTAAAAAAGGAAGGATGCCCCCTTAAAAACCAGGAAATGAGACTCCAGGATGCCAAATGCATGTCACTCTGCAGGATCTACTTAGCCTTAGAGAAAACTGGGATTAGGAGACGGAAATGAATGTTTTTAAATAGATGACAATGTTCCATGTGTTTATTTTCCATGACAATGTGCTGCAGGTCAAAATAAGTAAGTTTTTATTTGTAGCACATTTGTTTCCAAGACAACATGACATAGCCTGTGCTATGTACCTCCTTTGCCATGAATCTTCAACCCCTGCTGACACTGACTGTCAATAAAAGGTAAGTTACTCTAAAGTTACACATCACTGCAAACTGTAAAACGACTCAGTTCTCCCATCTAGTTCAGCACATACACGCTCACACAAACACACACAGTTTGTGGCAGAAAGCAACCCTGGATATTAGAAAAGTGGGAGGATAGAGGACCAAGGCCAAGGGCTGGGAAACGGGAGAGGAAGGAAAGGGGAGATGGGTAGATAGACACAGTCATTAAGATAGCTTGGGTGTCAATGTAATTCATCAAGCCTGATAAGGCCATGGCCTGCTGCCAAAGAGCAAGGTGTGGCACTTTCCCTCACCAATCATTGTCACATTGAAGAGTGAACAACTTTGGTTAAAAATAATTATTATAATAATAGTTTTTCAAAGAAAGAAAAAAGGATGAGCTTCTTTGGTTTTTGAAATACTAAAACTTTAGAAAAATTTCAAAACAATTAAATAACAACTTTTTTAATTATTTTTCATATAGCATGAGACCATTGTTTACCGTTTTTCGAAGCCAGACAGTGTCCATTTTGTTCTGCATGGTATGTGTTGCTGGTGATCTGTGCCCTGTTTCCTCTAACTAGAATATAAAGGGTCCAACAGCGTAGAAGGAAAATGCATATTGAACATACGTAATTTCCAAGCCCTCAATATCTCGGGTCATTTCTCAGTACATACAAACACTGAACTTGTGCTGGGATTGAGGTCTATATGTAGTTTGGCACAATTGTGTTTCAGGACACAAAAATCACACCTTCATAGCTAAACCAACAAATTAAGGAATCAGGGAAATCTTAAACTTAAGCTCTTAAGCTCTGAAATTAAATCGAAAACCAAGGGGATGGATCATTGGGTGTTTTCTCTTTAAATTGCCCAGAAAATGACAGGCATTACCATGGGCACTATGGGCTTGTCTCCCAAGACAATGATGGATGGATTCATCAGCTGTGTTGTCTCTTGATTAAGTGACTGTTTCTAAACTTTCATTTGCCAACTAGCCTGAGCAGCAAATCACAGCTCATTGATTGCATACAGTTTTTTTTCTCCTTTGCTTCATTCATCCTTTTTCCTTTTCCTTTTCTGTCATCGGCTTGCTTCACCTCCTTACCCCTCAAGCACCACATGACCAAGGTGCATTGCTTCCTGATACCTCCAGTACCGCAAGTCACACAAATGTTCATTCATACATTCTGACATGAAACCCCATCAAACTGGGTTTCTGTTTCCATTGGCGCAGAAGCAAACACACCCAGTCCTGTTCTGCCATGAAAAGTTGCTTGTGACCAGAAGTTAAGGTGTTAAAGCCAGTTAGCTGAAGCTGAAATTCCCTTTGAAGGATTTTATCAGTGTGATGCATTTGAAATTCAATATTTCGTACCATTTTTTTATGAACATGTGAAAGAGGGCTTTATACTGATCATCAGCAGGGTTAGGGGAAGGGGAAGGAGAGATTAAAAAAAATAGGGGTCCGAAAATTAATGTGAAAAAGCTGACAGCCTGCTGCACACTGGACACGTGAAGGTCTGTTCAGGTCCCCCTGCACAGCGCCCGTCCCTTGTATGCAGGACTGTACAGAGGCCTTTTTGTACAAGGACTGACTTGTGTCTCTTATGCACAAGCACACACGAATAAGGAGAGACTGAAACACAATACCCTACAGCTTCTCTCTTTGTCAAGAGGCACATGTTTCTGAGCCACGGCTTACAAATATTTGTTTGCTGACAGCCTGCTGCTTTTCTGAGCTGCAAAGCGGCAGCGAGAGGAGCTTTAACCCACATGTCTTCCCCTCAGGCTGATAAAGTGCTCTGATAAGCTGTGAGGTGCTGGTGAAAAGTGGCTGGCCCTCAGCCCCCAGGGTTACAATATGAAAGAGTGGCTTGTCTGGAGCAAAGCAGAACAGAGGATATGCTGAGGCTGGAGAAAAAAAAAAGTATAAAGAGCTGCAGAAGAAAAGATTGGGATTAATGATGAAATGGTCTGGGTGCAGGGTGTGTGTCCGAATGAGTTAGTGCAGGTATGCATGTGTGTGTGCTTATGTGTTTGTGAGAACTTACTTTCGCCACCAGCTGTGGGCAGTGAGGGGGGTAGTAGAGTGAGTTGGTGGTGGTGGGGGGGTCTGCCATGTGTTTATGTTGACTAATGAGCTAATTACCCAACCCCTAATCTACCTCAACTTGTGTCATTTCACAGGAATGCTGCAGCAGTCAAACGCTTGCAGATTATGGGTCATTTCCTGACAGTTAAAGGCAAACTACTACAGCAGTAATTCCTTCACACAGCAGGCATTAAGCTGCAAAGGGCTGCAGCCTCTCCATTTGCTTCTTTACCGATTTATGGTCACAAACTGTGACAGTAAATAGGAATGAGGTTGCTTATAAAAAAAGAGATCAAGTTGATCTTTGCAGATTTATTAGCGATTTCACTGCATGAGCACTTGTATTCATTCAACATGCATATACAGTAATCAGCTACTGTCACCATAGTAGTTCAAGTCTATCCGTATTACAGTGCAAAACAGACTTTTTCGGATGCATATTCATTACACTCAGAAGAGGACTTTCCATTACATGTGCACTAGACAGTGGATGAAATATATATGCACTGATATATACATATATATATAAGGCAGCGTGGCATTTCCCATAAATACTGTGATACAGCTAGACAGGCTATGCTCTAAATCCGGGGAAAGGAGTGGCGAGTTGTCTGCATCTCCTTAAGTCTTGCTTACTTTCATCTAAGAATTATTTTAAAACAAGCTTGAGTGGAGTAGCTACTGCTACACACTAGATCTTCCAGGAGCCAAGTCATTTGAGTCATTTGAATGCCCCAAGGATGACTATTTTTCAGCCATAACAATTAAGATGAAAGTTAGAGTTTGGAGGGAAAACAGGCAAAAGTTTAAAGTACTTCAGAGTATGAAGTCGATGTAATTTCCAAGTCGGACAGCATGGGAGGTCTCCATCCCCTCCACCCACAATGAGAGGTGTGAGTGTGAGTTTTGTGAACTCTCCCCTCCCCTCCACCCTTCCCTCCTTGTTCATCATCCCCCTCCCTTGGGGTGTAAGCAGGCTGCTCTGCTCCCCCCTCAACGAGCTCCCATCCATCACTCCTAAGATTTCACTTTAATAGGTGGTCCTCTTCCTCCTCTCACACACCCTTATGGGAAAATTTGGCCAAAAAGAGAACAGGGGAGCAAAATGTGTCAAACAGGACTCAGCATTGTTTAAAATGCTCACCAAAAGTGTATACATGTTTCTAGAGTTTCATTATTAAACCCTCACATTCTTATGTCCTCTTGTTACCCTTGTTTTAAACACGTTATGTAGATTATCGTTCACTGTATTGTGTGTGACAAAGTCATGTTAACACTACAAACACTTTTCCAGCCTATATTGGCACTCATTACCTTTTAATAGAATTTATTATCAAAATTTAGTCTCTAATCATCCACTGAACAGAGAAGATGAGGGCGATGATGAGGAATCATTACTTATCTTCAAACTGCCATTTATTGAGGATCACAAGTTGTTTCAAACTTGTTTGCTTCAAATATTTAATATAACCAGGTAATTTCAGAATTATTTACCAGCACTTTTCATTTGACTGTGTCTCGCATATGAATATCGGACAAGCTTGGACTGAGTTGTGCAGTAGCCCCTCCACTCAAACAGAAGGCAGGTTGGTTGATATTTAAATGGCCTCTGTTTATTTTTCTTCTGGTCCCGGGTGTGTATGTGAGCCCAGTATAAAGGACTGTGTCCTTTTGAAGGGGATCGCACCAGGAAAGTGAGGGGGAAGGAAACTTTGCTTTGGTGTTTTATATATCAACGGAATGACTTCCCTCAAATAAAGACGTGTTCCATTCTACCGCCTCGGTCTGGAACAAGCTGCTTGTTTCCTGTCCTGAAAACTCTCAGAGCGCTCAAACAATGCTACGGGCCACAATGGAGGAGATGTCACGTCTTGAAGATCTGCCATGTTTCTTTAGTGTGACCGCAGGTTCAGGCTGAATCATATGTTTACAGTATTTGTGACATTTGAATGAACCTGCACAATCGGGGTATTTGAATTCATCTAAATGCTTGAACAATACACAGCCGTTTTTTAACTGTCATTTGGAACAAAAAGCACAGATCAAAGTGTTTCCGTAGAGACGGTAGAGCCTCCTTAATGTCACTTTTCAACCTTATGAGGCTTTGCAATAAATCTAATGGCAAAGTTAAAGGTTTGTCTTATCAAAGAATCCAAAATCAATCAGTATTCCTTTAAACAGTCTAAAATATGGACAAAGACTTCTCTTTTCCTCTGTCCACCAGGAGTCTGCCATGCTGAGTTTCTCACTCACGGTGCCCCCTCATCAAATTACAGCCCTGCTCCCTCCTGTCATGTTGGCAAACAAAGGTCTTAAAGCGCACTCCCAGTGTAATTGCCTCTAATCTCAGACATAATGTGGTCTTTCATGTCAACTGGTTGGAGAGAAAAGGGAGCTGTTGTTCGCTCTGCCTTTTTTCCACCCCTTGTGCTCTCCTACTTTCACTTTAAGAAGAGCTGTTTAAAAACCAGTTCTGTTCTTCCGCTTCACTGCGGGGAATGACTGGCTTTTGTTGTGACACGGCCTAAAGACTGATACAGATTTCAAAGCGGCCTCTGCGTCTTTCAGAAAACGTCTTGCGTCCGTCATCGAAATTGAAATGAAACGTCAGTAGTAGTGCAGTAGTTCATGGTGAGCTCCTCCACCTTTGGCCTGAATTCTCTCTGTGGTGAGCGTCAGGCAGTCTGCAGCTGGAAGTGTTTCTGTGGTTTGGCCAGGTGTCTCTGTGCGCTGCCCGGGACCAGGCCTCAGCAGGGCCCGTGGCTGGAGCCTGGGACCGGGCCGGAGGCACACAGAGATCTGGCCGTGCTTCTGCCTTCTAAAATGTCTCGCGGACCCACCTGACTGGCGGTCAGCTTTAATTGATACAACACGATAGCGGTGCTGCAGGAGGGAAAGAGAAAAATTAAGATGTGTCTGAGCATGTTGGGAATAGAGACAGGGAGACGTGAAGCTGTGGAGAAAAATGTGAGAAGAGGAAAGTCGGGGGATGATGGAAATTCTGGACAAATTCTTCAACCGAAGACAACTGTTGGTTAAAAAATATGGAAAACATACTTTAATATGGTTTCCAGGGGCTTTGGCAAGCAAACATGAACATATCGAGTAAAAAAACGCAGTATCTGATATCTGTGCTGTTCTCGGTGGAGAGCGAGGGCTGGGTAAGAGGAGCTGCAGTGTTTCTAAAACCATTCAGCTGAGCTTTTTAAGGGACCCAGCTGTGCGCCCCGGAGGTCCTGTGCTGTAACTGGGGCAAAATCAGCACAGTGAGGCCAGGCTGCAGCCTCAGAGCCTGGTTAGCCATGACCTGATGTTCCAAGGAGCCTCAGTAAATTGATGGGCCCCAGGAGAGTCGTCACAAGGGCCAGCGAACAATTACCCATTCATCCCAGCAGCCACAGCGAGAGGGGCAAACGCTCTGCGGTCTCACAAACCTCCCAAAAAAAGTTTTAAAAGTTGCAATCTAATATAAGAGACATTTTCTTTAACTTGAAGTGTGGAATGATTTTTTTTTAATGAGTCAATCTTAGCATGTTGGGGTTAAAATATGCAGATTCGAGTGTTCAAATTTTTAAGAGGAACACACAAAGGAGTTTATTAAGCCCCGTTTATTCTTAGACACTGTGGTAATACAGGCTTGTGCCGATCACGCCTCATCGTCTGTCTGGACTACACATTGTCATTGCGTAAGACAGCTGAGCCAGTCCAGACATCTAAACTGGCCCATATGTGGACAAAATGGGTGTGTTTGCACTGTGTCCCCTTGCCCGAATCCATTTAGTACGACTGCATCAGCCAACTCTCCTCCTGCCTCAGTTGCCTCTTTGGCTCCCAAACGTGAGGGGCTCAGAGGTCAGCGGCACATCAGTTACATTTTTGTGTGACTTACACCAGTCAGTTATTTATAGAGCCAGAGCAAATATACAATGGAAGGAGAGTAACAGTTTGGGTAGGAGGCAGGTTAAACCCAGGAACATCTGTCCTTTCAAAGGCATCTCTTCCTTGGTATGCTCAGAATCCACTCCAGGGGTGTCGGCGCTTCACTGGTAGTCAGAGAGCTGGCATGCTAGTCAAAACAAAGCTAAAGAAGGGGGAGTGAAGGACCTCATCCAAGCCCAGTCTTCCATATAACCGAGCACAATACATGTTCCCAGCAAAGTCACCTGACTCCAGACATGGGTTGATTTCACCACGCATGATACATTCTCCTCTGTCAGGGTAGAGAAGAAACTCCATAAAAAAGTGTAAGAAGAGTAATCAGTGGGTGGGGGGGTTGGGTCTTAACTGAACAAAGAGTATTACAACGCAAAGGTTTATTTAGCGTACAGTGATTTCTGCCGAGCAATAATTTTCCTAAAGATTCGAAAGATATTAAACAATTCAATACCCAGACACAAAGCATTTATACACATATGTATTTATTGTTGCTTTATTTTACAAATGTACATACTCATGATGTCTTCTCTATGAAGATGACAAACTTGATGAAAAGTGTGTGTGTGTGTGTGTGCGTGCGTGCGTGCTAGTGTGTGTGTATGTGTGTGTGCGTGCACTCACGTCTATATGAAAGCTCAAAACAGCTTCGGTCTTGTGTGTCTGATTCATAAATGCTTGGTAACATGCCTGTAAATTCAAACAATTCCTGCCACTCTTCCATTTCCCTGATTCCTGATTCTTGCTGACATGCAGAAGTGCTACATATTGTTTTTATTAAGTAATCCTCTGTAACAAAGCCAATAACTTCTATTCAAAAGGCAAAGTATTCATAGTGATAGAAAAATCAAGTGAAGGAAATAAAAAAAGTTAAAAATACATATTATGATTTCACAAAGTAACAGCAACATTTAACCCAAAGACTTAATTTAATTCAATTCCCTAATTTCCCATGTAGGTCTCCAATAAGATCTGTTGTTTTTTATTTCTTTTAATGACCACAAAAAACATCTGGTATTATGAGTGTTTTATATGTATATATTGCAATTTTATTTTAAGAGGGAGCTACTTGTTCAGTTAACAGTTACTAGCAAAGAATAAGTTGAATAATGTGTTTGTCTGTGCCTCCTTGATGCCTTTAACTTTGTCAACCATGCAATGCAGAACCGGTTAGGGAAGTTTCAGGATGAATAGCAGACTAAATAAACTCATTGAAAGAATTAACATCACTTGAACTGTCTGAGGAATTTGTCATTTTAAAGTTTCTTCTTGTGGCCTGTTTGTAGGCTATACTTCCTCATGTTTTTTGTTTTATTTTCACGTGGCATTTCATCTTACAATATCAATTGTTTTTACTTTATTCATTTAAAAACTCATCAATGAACATCTTAAACCACAACACAGAAAGAGTAAAGTAATTAGCAAGTTTTTATGGTTTAACGTTTGTAAATAGACTCCAGATATTACACAAAAATCGTTCATGGTTATGAAAAAATAGTCATTTTAGCCATGGTTCACGCCGAATAATTTTCTTTTTTAAATTTAATTTCAACATCAATTAAAATTTTAATGTAAATGAAAACTACGAGCATTAATGGTAACAAAAATCCTTTATAGGTAATGGGATTTCCCCCCCTCCCACACACACACACATTTTTTAATTGAATTAAATGAGCAAAGACTGCTTTTTTCGTTTCTCAGAAAGTGGATTTATCATGTAAATCTCCGACTCACCTCGTCCTGTTCTCCACGCACAGAAACGGCTGGAGCGCCTTTCACACGCACTGGACTACACACAGAAGGTAATCGACCTCTCCTTTCGGAGGCCACGTAGAATTCCTCGTCACGTTTCTATTTTGTGCAGAACACACAGAAACGCCGGAAGAAGATTATATGTACGCGTCTATATTTGAGATCGACTGAAATAATAAAGCTACACTGGATCAGCTGAAATGTCCGGCCTCTCTCACGGGCTGGACTTTATAAAGAAGCAACATACTTAAAAATGGCATGTGTTCTTCAGTCGTCTCTGTCAGATTAGGCCAAAAAGAAAATTGTGTTTAAGTATCATAATTAGTGCTAATATTATTAGCCTCCACATAAATGTATAAAGTTCTCATTTTTGGTAAAAAGTTATTTTTGAAAAGAAAAAAATAAAATGTTCCAAAGTTATGTGGAGATCATCACAAGCGAATGTAGTTAAATTTTCAGGTCAGAATTATAATGTTTTGGGGTCAAGATTGAATAAGTTTTGGGTTGTTTCAAATATAAACCTGCTTTTTCTCACTATTTACTTTTTGTTTGCCACAAACAAAAAACAAAACATAAAGGAGGGGTTATAAAAAGGCAATTGTTTTAGTACTGATATTGCATTTTGAGTATATTTCTAATGCTTGCAGTTACTTGTAGTTAATAAACATTTACATTTACTCAATTTCCTAACAGTAGTGTTTTTATAGCACAAAACCTCTCATTGAGATCTTTTACATATTTCTGAACAATTATAAAAAATTTAAGCATTGTTAAACATTGGGTTTTGCTCATATATTAAGAGAGCATCATTAAAAGACTTAAACAAAGTTGTCAAATGTCTGTACAGAAAGATAGTCCCCTATAATTACATTTTAAGAGCAGAGGCAGCAGGCTTGAACCCGACCATTTAACCGGCGTTAAATAAACACAAACCCCATCAGAGTCAGATATGCCCTCGCAGTCATATTGTGAATAAAAGCTTTTAAAGCTCTGAGTACAAGTCAGGAGTCATGATCGGGGTTACAAGATAGACAGTCACAAAATAAAAGCTAAATTGTTGGTTAAGGTTAAATGATTAAAGGATGATAGAATGAAGGAGATTATCACGTGAATGTATTTCTGGTTTATTTTCGTTCCCATTCAAATGAAAAGAACTGTCTCATTGTATGACACAGTTGATAAAAGGTGCCGGAGTTTCAGCTCGGAAAGATCAGGAAGCTGCGTGTTATCACTTGTCAAGCACTGTTACACAACAAGAAATCAGCAGACTGTTAATAATGGCAGCAGCTTTGACATAACGAATTATACATCTGATTAACGTTGGAGTTAGAGTATTCCGTCTGAGAAAAAACAAAATGCGTATATTGTCAGAGAGGAACGAGGTGCTGTTCACACACAGGTTTGTAGGATTTCCAATGAAGTGAAATGTGATATCTAACACATGTCATGGAATTTCTATTCTTCATCTGCCCAAGCTTGCCTTTGATGCTGTGCCAAAACTGATAATGTAATAAGTGCCTAAGCAGATATGCTTTACCAAGGAATTAGTGATACAGAAACATTTATTAGGGTTGATTTAACAGTCATAAGTAAATATTATTTGATTTGAAAAGGAGGTAACTATAGAGGAGGTAACTATATTTTCTAAAAGGATTTCAAAGATTAATATAATGGGTTCCTTTCTATTTCAATTTTTTTTTCTTTTTTTTCAATTTCAAATGATTATTACGTGACTGCTTACAGTGAATTTACAAATTTAATTGTGACTAATAAATCTTATTGTTTTCGCTGCTAAATATTGGATCCCTGCTCCATTAAACAGACAATAAGGCTCTTACGAGCTTTGTCGCACTCAGGTTCCAGCTCGGTGATTTAGGCTGAACTGTGTAATCTTGAGGTCAACATCAACATTGTTTCTGGGTGCCAGATTGAAGGTGAGCAGTGACTCAATAAAGCACAAACACTGGGACTGTTCACTAAATTGGCAATAATCAAGGTTACGACCTCAGTTACTTCCCATCAACTGTTTCTGTCATATGAATTATTGTTCTGCCTTTAAGGGTGACACCAAACAAGTCCTCTGCCTATGCTGGAAACAATAAATAACCTATGCCGCTGTCAGATCCCACACCTAATCTCAACTGTGCAACGCACCAAATATTTAGAGTAATAGCTAGTTACTGTGTTATCACTGCCACTACAAGCTGTCAATCTCTGCCCTGGAGCTAATTAAAAAGACTGTGGCATTTCATTTGTTTGCATACGCTCTGAGGTCAGACTGGAAGAGTCAGGCATGGAAGGGCATGAGGAACACGCTATGCCTCCTTAAATCACTCCCCTGTGCCAAAATGCTGACACCACAGCAAGAGCCTTGACAAAACATTTGCAGTGTCCCCAGCACAGGCAATAGCACGGACAGGGAACCAAGCACTTACCGCCAAAGCCGTCATATGTATGGGCAGTATTTTTCACATTACTCGAATTTTTCTGTTTCCCACAATGCCCTACAGGCAGCGCAAACAACACAAAATCTCGTCACTTACCGTATGGTCCAGGGTTTGCATCCCATCCCGAACGACGAACACATCCTCTGCTTGCTGTGTTTCTTGTTATGAGTCATTTCTGGCATTTCCTGGGACTTTTCTACGTTTTGGAAGCCTTCTGAGACGTAACACTAAGATGAAGCTGGCATGGAATTAAAGAGACACAGGGATACGTATTAATTGTCTGGAGGAGAACCCTGGGGCACCGGTCAGTGCCGCCTCGTGGCTCTCTGCTGCCACCTGTCTGTCTTCCAGGCAGCACAGGTAGAGCTGCTGAGGCCTCCAAGGTATGCTGAGTAGTGTCAAGTGGGCGAATGTCAAGAGATACACTTGTTTGCTGTCTATCATGACATCACTTTTTCTAATACTAGCAATAGCTTTTTAAGATTTTCACTGCAATAAGAGATATGCTTTCGTTTATCACGTTTTTACACTCCTTAGTTTATCAGTAACATCTGCTGAAACAGAGCCTCTGTACATTTAATTGTACATAAACCAGCTCTACGACTAAAGCAAATATATAGGGAAATATTCATATGAATAATTCTCTGAGAATTAAACAGTTGAGAGGTTAGAGTTACCATGGGGAAGAAAACAAAAGTAGATGGCAGCATTAAAATGATCTTTCTCTGGATTAAATCTCTGCCACTCAGTGTTTACCAAACGCACCTCTGCTTTTCATGACTTGATAGTGTAAGAGGAAGTCATTTGAAGTCTAGTGTAAATAGTAATCAGGCCATGAGTAAACCAATCAGCAACGTTGTTTCAAAATACGCAACAATCAATTAGCAAATGGATTTCCTTTCAAATGTACAGACCAAATCAAAGCATCTCTGGAAACAAGGTATGTGCAATCTAAAGTTCATGGAGCTCATGGTAATTTGCAGCCTCAGCCTCCTTCTAATTCACTTTTAATGTGTTTACATTGCTGTGATTTGAATTATTTGATCAGTCATACGTCCATCAAGTTTTAGGTGAATTTTCAGCAAACCCAACGACATTTTTGCAGTCACCACCAGCTGAGCTCATTTTCATTTCTCTTGGCAACATCATTTTATAATGTATGATGTCTACATCATAAGCAATTGCTTGACATTTATTTTGAATTAGTATTGTTTAGATTTTAAAAACTGTCTCTTATAGAGGGTTTCGTGTTGCCTCTTGAACACAGCCTGTTGGCCTCACATGTCCCCAGGTCCTGCTCCACAGCTGCCTTCCAGGCTACGAGCAGAGCTCCATCACCTGCATCCAGCTGCAAACCACAAACAGATTGCAGTGCTCCCTCAGGAGGGTCATTCTGTGCAGCCGGGTTGCTATCTGCACAGAAGATGAAGGGGCAAGGTTTGAAAAGCCCCCTCCACTCCTGCTCTTTGCACAGTCTTCGGTATTTCTGCCAGCGAGGACTGATACAGTGGTAGCTATGAAAGTTGTCTGATCACATGACAACATTTCGGAGACCGCTAAACATTGAAAACAGACTTTTGAGGCAACATATTGCATTGATTTAGTCATCTGACAAATAGCTATGGAATGAGTATCCTCGTCCAGTAATTTGTAAGCGGTTGCCATATAAGTAGTGGATAGAAGGAAACATGGATTCCTATATTAGGAAAAGGAAATGAGTCAGTGACAGGAGGCAAACTTATCACATATTGAGACGATTGTGGAAACTGCGGTGACAAACGCTCCTTGGATGATGATTTCATTTCTTCTCTGGGAGGAAACCTTGTTGTGGTCTTCTCATGCATGAAAGTTGTCCTGCATCTGGCGCACTGCGGCAGCACATGTCCACATGTTTACAGGATGGGATCCGGTCAGCTTCCATGTCTGTCAGTGCATTTTATCCCTGCACTTTTTTCACTCTTTTCCAATTGACTTTACATGTTCTTCTGCATGTGTTTGCTGAGACGGATTTCTTTTTTTTAATATGGCAGGCTAATCAAGTGAGACATAGCAGCCCGTATTTAAACTTTAACACTTTAAGATCATCAAGATCGAAATTCTCATAACAACCATTTGGGCTTGTCTGCATCTACTTTTTTTGAAGAACTTCTGTCAAGTAAAACAGTGCAGTCAAGACAACAGGATTAGTTTCTATGGCAACATCTGCAAGCAGCACATGCAGGCAGGATAGAAAAATTATCCTGGTTAAGTGCTGCAGATAATGACACTGCTATATTTATATCTGTCTTTGGCAATAGACACCTCAGCCAGCTTTTGTGTGGTGCTATATTTAAATCTGTCTTTGGCAATAGACACCTCAGCCAGCCAATGTGTGGCGTTCGGGTCTGTGGGAACCGTTTTCATCGTTTGTCAAAAGAAAAAATAGACAATTATTCATTTTTCAAAGTCAGACTCACTTGCTTTGGCTCATTTTGCATGTAGATTATATATCAGAATACATTTTTAATGATCACCCACGTACCCCCCCATCCCCCCTACAGATTTCTGTTACATAAAAGGTGTTCGGGCCTACTAGGCCGATAGAAGTGTGTGAAGAGTGACTGTCAATATGAGTTTTGTGTTTCTCCACCTGTGGTTCCCATACAAGGTTGCAACATTGCTGCAAAGTTCAAGTATCAACACTTTCTGCTCTCACCTTCCCGCAAATTTGACCGTCTGTGTTACGGGAATATTTATTTCGCACTCTCCATCTGCTTCAAAGGCAAGACACTATGCCAGTGTGGTTTCTTATCACCACCACTCAAGATGGCCAATAGGCGCTCTATGCAGAGGGCCCTGGAACTGATTTTTGGAAGAGACAGAAGTTTTTAAAGATAATGATGTAGGGGTAGAGGATTCAGAAGAAAAAGTCCCAGGACCAGGCCGTCAGCATCCAGCCACAGGAACCAGGCTGTCAGAATTCAGCCACAGAACCAGGCTGTCAGCATCCAGCCACAGAACCAGGCTGTCAGCATCCAACCACAAGACCAGGCTGTCAGCATCCAGCCACAGGAACCAGACTGTCAGCATCCAGACACAAGACCAGGCTGTCAGCATCCACATCCAGACACAAGACCAGGCTGTCAGCATCCAGCCACAGAACCAGGCGGTCAGCATCTAGCCACTGGACTAGGCTGTCAGCATCCAGCCACAGAACCAGGCTGTCAGCTTCCAGCCACAGGACTGGGGCACAAACGGAGGACTTAATGCTGGGCACTGGTGATATTATTTGACATGTTGGGCATTTCAGCATACGATAACTTTGTCATTTACCCAAACCCAAAGTGGAACAGAGGAAAACTCCAGAAGAGGTGCCCTTTTTCTTGAGAATCTGGAAATTTGTGAGACCACAAATCGTGGAAAGACAGCATTTCCCCAGAAGGATTCAGGAGGAGAATACTGGTGCCCCATCCACCCCAACCTACAGAACCACAATCTGCAGAGCCTGGAGTAAGCAGGTGATGCTGTTGCAGAGGAAATCTGGCTCTCATTTCTTTGGAGAGAGAGTGCTGTTAGTAAAATTCCTGATCTTTTTATTATTCTAGGTTGTGAACACGACCAACAAGAAGAAGCAGTGCGAAGTGTGCTGACCAAAGATGGACTGTATAAAAAGCAATTGTATATTGTGTTTTTCTTTTTGGGTCAAGTGCAAAAATGATATCAGCAACACACAGTAAAACTCTGCCCCTCATTTGTTGTATAGGGTGGTGGCTTTAGACCATGTCATCAATGGGGCTGATGGCGTTTTTTGTTTTCATATGTGTACTCTATGTGTTCAGCATGTGTTTTGCACATGAATGGGTTAAATTTCTGAGTTCAGAGAAATAAAAGTCAGTAGATTTGAAAAACCTTGTAATTTCACTTTGTTTCCTCTCATATCTTGATTTTAATTGATTTCCTTTATAAAGCTTCAAATTCTAAATTCTAAATGTAATCTAACAAAGGTAAAGGGTAAATATTAACCATTTATACAGTTTATATTGCTTGTAATTGGGATGAAGAAAAACATCTGTAGAGTATTTTAACATAAAAGTGTTGATTATGAGGAATTAGGAACCCCTAAATGTAGCGGGGTCCCCACACAAGGGTTAAACGGGACACGTAAGACTTTGAGCTCAGTGTCAGAGTGATGTGAAACAGAAGAGCTTCAGAATACTAACAGGGTCAATGGTGTCAAGAGTTTATGATTACTTGAAGGGGGAGTTGAGCTCTACAGCATATCACTGAGGCAAAGCAATATGTGATTGACACATGAAAAACAGATAACGAAAAATGTTTGCTCATCTAGTTCTTTCTGTATAAAATGGTGCAGAATGTAAACAAAAAGGGTCCATATTTGTGTGAAACGCTGATGTGTTCTGGCTGAAAAAGGACACACAGTTAAATAAAGAGTTATTTGATAAAGCTGAGTATTGAAAGTGTGTAGTTGAGTATTAATGGGCCACCTCATACAGGAGGAGTTGAAGGAGTTTACAAAAGCAGGAAGGACATGCTATCGGAAATCCTCATACCAAAAACAAAACAATCATGTTTTGTGCATAAACTAAGGAGTGCGTCTTTAATTGAAGTAGGAAACTGTTAGTGCTTGAAGAAAACAACACAAATTGTTCTCAAATTGATATGTAATCACGTTTCCATTTCCCCACATTTTTATGATGTATTTTAGGTCATTAGACTAATCATTGCTGTTTTCCATCTCACGGTTTGATCATTTTCATTCAACTTGAGCTGGAGAGCTGAAAAAGCACCACTGGAATAATGTTTCTGGACATTCTCCTCCGATGGGCAGTCACGTTTTTTTTCATCATTCCCAGTCTGAGCTGCTGATAATAACTGTCTCCACCCTCCAAGGCCTCGGGTCACAATCAGGTGGAGCTTCTGTTTGACGCCACAGGCCATGACCCCAACTCTGCAGACGTTCTTTTTTTTTTTTATAACTGTGACCCAGGGGTCCCAGACAGTGCGCCGACTTGTGTACTGGCCCGCTTTGCTTTTATAGCGGCTTTTCCGGTCCATCACTGTATGTACTGTGCCAAAACTATAGCCGCTATCACAAGAGATGCAGGGTCTGAGGTGAAAAGGGGCAAAGAGATGTAAAAACAAAGAGAGTGAATAAGAGATAAAGTGTCAGACAAAGTGATAGCGATAGCAGCAGAGTGAAAAATGTGTTATCGCCTGGCCTGTTCATCACACACTCAGGTCAGAGGGGGTGTGAGACATGAGCTGGCAGAGCTAAGAGCAGTAGCTAGGTGGAATATGTGTGGGGCCATAGGAAGTGCTGCGAGGAGAAGATAACAGTGTGTGCCTGTGCGTGATGGAGAGGAGACTGGGCAGTAGAAATGGGTGGGTTGCAGGGGTAGGGAGAGTAACAGTGTCCTCAGCCCTGCCCAGCTTTCCTCTATTCACTACCCACATCCTGTCTGTGTGCTGCTTCTTGATGGGTTTTAATGAGCCACTGGTGAATCCCGGTCCTTCCTGCCTTCGCAAAACACACCAGGAAGAACTGAGTGAAAGGAAAAGGGAAAAACGCTGAAACTTAACAGGCTCCACGGCGATGACTTCTCCTCTCGGGCCAGCCTTTACTAAAACACATTAATCTGTTAAAGTGCTAGAATAAAAGTAAAATAGGCACATTTTGAGCAAACTTTTTGACTCATATGAATCCATACTTTAAAAGTTAAAAGGAAATCTTGAAATATAAAATGGAAAATAAATTTTAACTTGCTCACATAGCAAAACAGGAGATACAATTATGACTAGTAAATATTTAAGTTATTTGCTGTGGCGGGTAATTGCTGCTTTGATGAGAAATGTCAGGAGCTACAAAACTGAGTTTAAGTCACAACACATTAATAATTTTACCAGCATATCAGACCATTTTCATCTTTTTTCATCATATTTTCTTGAAGATGTAAATGGGTTAATCTTTGCTTGGTATATTCCTTCGGATATGCAGTGTCAAGTTTGAAGCTGATAAGTTGTGGTCTTTTCCTGTTCCAAGGCCAGTTGATGGACACAGAGGTTACCATATGGGTTGTTTTCAGCTCCCCCACAGTCCTCCAAATAGCTAACAGTGATAACCCTACGTTTTGAGCAAACGCTGGTTAGCCAAAACTCAGCTTGTGCCGGGCAGTAAACGGTTCCATCATAATGTCGTGGAAGGGCCAAAAATGATTACCTGCAAAGAAGCTCTAGTGAAAAGCTCACAGACAACAGCTGCAGTTTAGAATCTTCACTACTTTAACACTTAGGTAAATTAGGACTTGTGTATTTTCTAGAACAGAGTAAAGTGTAAGGACAAACACAGAAGCAGAATGTTTAAAGCAGAATGCTTTAGGATACCACTGAATATATTGCAGGTGAAAACTGAACTCTGCAATCTGCAAACAGACCAAAGCAATACTCAATCAGTTGTGATTGCTCGCTCATGTTAAAAGGCCTGAGGCAGTACTTCACACTATCATAAATGTTGTTCCCTTTCACTGGCTCTCTCCCTGTCTGCTGTCAGACAGTGGCTGGCAGGATTTCATAGCTCCGAGATGGATGACAGGTGAGAAAGTCTCCCTGATCCCTCTGACACTTTGTAATTGAGTTGAGAATGCTGGATTAGAGGCTTCTTTTGAAAGGGGCTGAGGTCAGCTCTCTATTTTACTTGATCCATAGCTTGAGAGAGCAAAAAAAGCCTGACATTAATGGCAGGGATGTGTGAGAAAGGAGAGAAAGAGAGATGTGGTAATAGCTGAAGCAGAGGAGATTGTTGAAGCCTTACATTTGATCTCACCATCTGGACTGAGACTAGGTCAAGAGTCTTCAACCTTTAATCTCTCTGTTAAAGGTTGAATTTTTCCTTAAGAAATAATAATGATAATAATAATAATAATAATAATAATAATGATAATAATAATAATAAT
>CAJRST010007779.1:7243435-7426881 GCA_907169785.1 Menidia menidia | reverse complement strand
TAATAATAATAATAATAATAATAATAATAATAATAATAATGATAATAATAATAATAATAATACATTTAAAGAAAGGATGACACAATTTTCAATTTAATTTATAGTCTAAGAACGGTTCTTTTATTAAATCTTTGTTTTCGTAATTGCATCAGCCATAGTGGGGATTAAAAAAATACTGATTCATGTCTCTAGAGTGTTCTTGCCGAAACGTGATGCCTGTTTTAAACAGGGGTTTTAAACATGCAAAAGGTAAACCCAAAGTTGGATTTAAGATTTAACTTTGGGTGAATTGTTGCCACATTCACATAATGTTTTTAATATACTATCAGCATCTTTGTTGGACTCCAGTCAATCCTCTGAACAGAGCTTTTCATGTGGAGAAGATTTATAGATTTTTTTCTGAATCTCCTTGCCAACGCTGGTTATATATTTCTGTTTAATACTTTTACATGCTGCTTAGCTCCTGCACAGAGGTCATGTCCCTCCTCAATCTCTTCACACCTAGATTAAAAGTAAGTCAAAAGTAAAGGCAAAAGTTTGCAGATTCAAGCATCAGTTAAAGCTGTGCTTCTGTTTTTTTCAGCACTTTTACAACTGTTCCACATGACTGTCTGCTCATTTTTTCAACATATCATGTGGCACCATCACACAGTTCCAGTTCCTAATGAAATATTAACGTAGAAGTCTTACTTTTTAGCTTTACGTCCCAAAGAAATTTGAACATTGTCGTCACCAGATATTGAACCTATGAAAAATACTTTTCAAGGTGCCACTGTGGTGTTGACAACATCCAACAGATGGGGATTAGTTTAACGTTAGTCTTAATGGTTGTGATGGTAATGATGGTGATCATAATAGCTCCAGCAGCTGACAAAGTCAACAGTTGCAGGTGGGGACATGAGGTTGAGGAAACGTACATATGCGTGTGCACGTGTGTGTTTGTGTGTGTGTATCTGTGCAAACACCTGAGTGTCTTAGCAACCCTTAGAGGAAAGGTCCCAGTCATCGGACATCCCTGCTGCAGGGCCAACTCCCTGCAGCACACCAGCTAATCAGCGGGAACAAAGGAGGGAGGGGGTGTAAAAGCTCCAAAATAGCATAAGGAGAAGGAGGAAGAGTGGACGGATACTAGGAATCTGCATTATTGCTTCTTGAACCACATCAATTTTTGGCCAAAGTTGACTAAAAAGGATTTTTTTTGCTTAAAATTAAATGTTAAGAAAATGCCACCTATAAAGGAAGCCACAGGGGTCACATGGAGCAGGAAATGAAAAGTTAAAAAGAAAAACTAAAGGATTTGTTGCTGTAAGTCTGTCTACTCGACCTACTTTTAGATGAGTTAAGAATTAAACGTATTCAAAAAGCTTTGAAGAATGCAAGTCATGTGTATTGTGTAATATCGTATGAAGTGGTGGAAAAAGCGCTTTGTGAGTCGGATTGTGTGTGCATGTGCTTGTGACTTCCTCAGCTGTTCATTATGAAGTGACGGCCTGACAAACTGAGGGTGCATCGACTTCCTGACCCCACAAGCTCCAGTGATTTCCCCGACTGATTTACCTAGCTGCCACACAAGATGGAAACAAGGCACACATTTGTTGCTTCCTTTGAGAGTCACATTCCCGTCTCCTAAGTTATTCATCTCAAATAATAATTCAGACACGTGCGCACTGCAGCTTATCTCGAGCTTTCCGTGCATGTAGGTGTCTGCAGACTTTAATTTGACGATACGTGCAAGCTTTCTCGTAATTCACTCCGAGCAGACCTCTTTGTCTCCTGTGGCTCTTTTCCATGATAAGTCCCTGTCCATATGGAGAAAAAAAACCCATCAAAAGCAGGAGATGATAAAGTGGACAATGAGCGGGGACCACTAGGTCCCCCTTCTCTGGGGGCCACAGATTAGGCCTCCTGCACTTCCTTTGGAAAACAGGCACCGGACCCAGAGGAAGCTCCTGTCAGCTGTGCTCCCTCACCTCTCTGGCCTCTGTCGCTTTAACTCCCATCTCCCTCTCTCCGCCACAGTCTCTATCTCTCTGTCTCTCTCTTGCCTTTATTCTTTCTGTCTCGAAGATTAAACGCAGGCCTCTCCATCCACAACTTGCCATCCGGATGCCACAGGCCATGCCTCATCAGGCTACCGCAGCATGTCATGTTGACATCAGTTTTACACTCCATCATCGTGCCACAAGCTAAGTGGTATTTGAATTCTAAATTGACTGTTTTTTCTATGGATAGAACTCATCAGAGTGCATGGTATACGCTGGCTGGTTGAGAGAGTAGTTGTAGTGTAATTAACTATAATTAAGGGGGTTTGGTTTAGAAGTCTCCTTGAAAAAATGGTAGTTTTGTTGTTCGGGGGAGGTCAGCTGTGATAGAGCATGGAAACCCCCTGAGCTACAGAGCCAGATCACAGTTTCAGTCATCAGGCAGAACTTTGTCTCTTTTTCCAATCTTTTATTTTATGTGAAGGCCCAAACGCCAGACAATCTTTTTAGGACAGGAAGCCTCTTCTGTGTTAATGTATACAGTAACAGCTGTTGCCCTAAATTTGACAGTTTATATTTGCAGGGGAAATCCCATTTTGAAAATGATGCAAAATGTGATAAAGCCCTGCTTTTTGAAAAGCATATTCATTTGAATTCCAACACACAGATCTTCATTTTTGTCAAAATACTCACTAACACTAATACTCACCTTTTAGGGGTATGCCCATTATTTTCATTCAGAGTCACCAGGGGATCCCAGCTGTCACTGGGTTAGGGGGTGGGGTACATCTATTATCCACACGACCACAGACACAAACAACCATGTACAGTAAACATGTAAACAAGTACTATTGGAAGAATGTGTCAGTGATATTAAGCAAAATGTAGTATTGATTTACTCTGGCATATTTCCCTTATGGAAAGGTTTTTGGAGAGATTTTTGCATACATAAGGAATATTTCCAAACGTTTTGGTTCCTTTTTAACAAAAGAGTAATTGGGAATTTTTATAAGAATACAGACAAACACACTGACCTCAGTGATGACTTTTGTAAACACAGTTTTATCATTTATCGATAATCAGCCTTGGCTTAGATAGAAACATGTAGTTAAATCATTTCCCCCCCCTTGAAACATATTCCAAAAAATGTTGGTTAGAACTTTACAGCACATTGAAGTCTGTCCACAAACTTTCACTGAACCTGTTTAAATCCTTTTTGGTTTAAACATTGACATGCACATACTCAAGTCCCAGATCCTAATGACTGACATATTCAGTCACATGTGTGGGTATTATTCCTTCCAGGGGTTGCATTCTGGTATTTATAGACAGGGCAGACATTTCAGAACTCTACATTACTGCAGACTCTATTTCCAGGAGCACCGTCGCAGGCAATTTGGATCTCCTGCTACCCCAGAAGAGCGCCTGGTGTGGGCATACATGGAAAGCTCAAGTAGGTAACTCTGTCAGGCCTCCCTGCAGACCCAGTGGTCATTTAAGACTGGCACTCAGTAACCTCCCCACCACAAACACTACCACAGGTAAAGTTTTCCTGAAGTCATGCCAGTGTTTTAAAATTTCCATGCATTGAGGGAAAAGACTAGGGCCCGAAATACAAGCACCCTTTTCAGCCAAGACAAGCAATAATGTAGTCTGCCTCTACAGACAACAAGACTAAAACTCTCCTGTCTTGGAACCAAAGAGGTGAGAGGATTACAAGCTAGCCTGAACATTTAACGACACTGAATCTTGTTTGATTCAATCTAGTGTGTTAAAAAGCAGGCACAGGCATCCATGACCGAAACGCTGACATTGCCACTGAACGCACACTTATGTTCATGTGTGTGGGCTTCTGCACAATCTTTAATTAACGTGTATGCTAGGTGAAAGACTTTTGGTGACTTTCCACGTCATCAGTGAGTTGAGATGACAGACTGATCCTGAAACAAATTCTGTCATGTTTACCCCTGACAAATATGACAAATTCACAGGAAAATCCCGTCACTTGTAAGCCAAATGCATCTGTTATGAGATTAAAGGTGAGACACTGGGCCTTTCAGAGAAACACTTACTTAATGTCTGAATTCTGAACAGGTTGAAGCTTTTGCACAAAGTCCTCCCCACATTTCAAAATGTTTATTCACAACAAATACTACATCCATTTGTCCTTGAGCCCCAACCTTTTACTAGAATACTTTTTACACCTATTTACAATATACAACATAATAAAAACAGCAACACTTATATGCCAGCTGACAGTTTGCTCCGCTCCAACACTGAGATGTGACTGACTATCATTTCTTCCACTACATGGGAACCAAAACCGAGTCAGCCAGACTCCAAAGCACCCTATTCCTCTGGGGCACTGGTTCAGTGATTTGGTGGAGTCAGTGGCTTGATCTTTTCAAGCCAGAGTGGAGCAAGCCAGAGGGTATGACATGTGACAAATAGGGCTTATCTGGAGGTTGTGGCGTTGGGAAGCCGACTCTGTTTCCCTCCGATTACATTTGCAGGCAGGAAAATGGGACGCAGAGGGAATGGCTGGAATTCCATAGAACAGCAGGCACTCACTTGTTTTCACTTGTTTACCAATTGGTAGAGACTAAAATAATGCACAAACAGAGAGATTGTATTGACTTCATTACAACAATATGACAATCCACAATGCAAAGAACAGATTGAAGAACGAAAACTAAACTAACCCTGAAGTACAGATTATCTCTGTAAAAGTCATTGGGAGTGCCATATATGTGTACTGTTATCTCCTAACCTTTTGTCCTGGACAAACAGTTTCAAGCCAATATCCTGGGTCTGCACCAATGGGTGATTCATTTCAATGGACATATTGCTTCCTAGCCATTGACAAGGTTGCATTGCAAGGTTTAACAAGAGAGATTGTCAGCATTGTACACAGTAAAAAACTGGAAAAGAGTTATAGTATTTCAGCTTTGCCCAGTGTGGAGCGTCATTGTCTTGCTTTCAGGGGGAAAAAATTAAAAGGGTTGGAAGAGTGCTGACAGTTAAGCTGGTTGTCCAACCTTGAGATTTAGAATATTTCTCGTGCACAAAAAACAGATGTAAATAACATTGAGATACTCAAATTGTCGTTTTTTTCAGGTTTGTTGACAATGCTGATGATAAATTGTATGACGTGAAGTTGAGATTTTTTTTATAAAATCTCTCCCTTGGTCATATTTGGACTACTATGGCAGCAGTGGAACATTTCACCACCACTTTAAAGTCTGATCAATCGTTTTCATTGGAAAACATTTTTTAATTACCACTTTAAAAAATCCCATTGCTGTTCTTTTCTGAGTTTTTGAGGGGTTTTGCTGGTGTTTTATTGGTGTCCAACAGTAATTTTTACACTTATTTACTGAAAGAAACTGAAATGAACTGTGTTCACTTTCTACTTTTTCAATTCCTGTAGCCTTTTCCTGCTTTGTGTGGAAAAATCATTCTAGTTTTCCGACTATTGTCTGAAAATATCCCTTGAACAGATTAAAGGAGAAAAATGGAGGAGTAAGGGTATCCATATGCCATCATATGATATGGATGCATACAGGCAGAATTGCTTATAATATTAGTTTATTCTGTTCACTCAGTAAACTAATTAAACTGCTAAATCTTAAGGTTAAGAATAGTGTCGATAATTGTGACAACTTGAGGTGAGGAATGACGTGATGTGAGGAATCTATTGCAATTTGCGAAAAACGTTGGTATATATGATGTTGTGGAAGAATGACAAAAAGGAAGAGAAAGCAATAGTGATTAGATGGAGGCAGCAGTCCAGACAAACATGGCGTGGCTCTTCCTTACTGACATCCTGAGGAGGAAGCAGTTGTGCTCTGGCCCCTCTGCAGCAAACCCTCAGAGACAAGCTCCTAGTAAAGGTCATCAAAATGAGCCAGGATTAGCATTGTCTGCAGATTCTTTTTCTTTTTATTACTCTTTAACCAATTTTATACCAAAACAAGGGTAAACAGGCAGTCTGCCTATCAGCCTGTCTATACAGGTATATCTCTGGCTTTTCTGAATTTTTGCTCCTCCTGTTGTCTAATTTTCCATCAACTTTTTCCCACTGACTTCTTTTCCACCTACTAAATCACTTATTTCCTACACCTGCTTGTCATGAATTCAAATGTAAATCATGAACCAAATACTTGAAGATATCTACCAGACATAAAGGAGAGTGAGCACAGGGAAAATCCATGTTCCGGCTTCATAAATCACTCTTCAGACAATCAAGGCAAATGGCTCCTAACGAAGCTCTAATTGAACAATGTGGTGGGTACATTTGAGCAGTGCATGGAGCTGAACTCTGGAAAGGATATCTGAGGGCGTTTGCGCATGTGGAATGGGCCTGTTGGCACCAGATGCACAGTGGTAAATGGCTCAGTTTAGCATTACAGTGGGAGGCCCTGTGGGCCTGTCTTCCACTGTAGCAGCAACCTGAGGAACTGCAGGCACTTGTTTAAAAAAAAAAAAGAAAGAACGCGTGAGACCAGAAGAAAACCAGGCTGTGCCAGTGAAATATGCACAGCACAAACACCGAAGGGTAATTTACATGCTAATTTTGTGCATTTCTCTTGCAAAATACCAATGTTTATGTGCAGTTTATGTCCAAAATGTTTATTGATTTCATTGTGTAATATGTTTATAGATGCTGCTTCAGTTTGCTTTCAGCTTTCAAATTGTGAACTATGATGTAAATTAGCCCTGGCCATCACAAACATTTTTTTAGCATGTTGTGTTGGTCTGACTGCTGTGAATTGTTATTTTGGGTTCTTTTCTTTTTTTCTTCACATCATCCCCTATCATGCTTATCTACCCTCTGCATGCCTGTTCAACGCAGCAGGGGTCCACTGGGAGAGCTGACCCACACCAGAGGGTACAGCGCAGTCCCACAATCGCCCACTCCCTTCTCCTTCTCTCTTCCCAGCTCTGTCTGCCTCCCATACTGCCTAACTGTGTCTGTGCTCATGTGCCCTGTCAGTCCCCCTTGTGAGCCACTTGCTGATAAGACCACAGGCCCCTGCCATGCCCAGCCCCTGGTGCCAGAACTTCCCTCTTATACAAAGTCAGTCGGGCTGGGTGTTGCAGATGGATAGGTGATCAAAATCAGCAGCCTAGCTAAAAAATAAAAAAGGGAAAAAATAACCTGGACAATAGGGTTAAATTCCACAGTATTTGGGTCTGTTTTTAACCTGCGTGTCACTACTTTCTCAGAGATTTATAAGAAACTTCAGAAAAAGCAATTTTAATCTGAAAATATTGTGGACAGGATGAGTAACTCTGTACTTTGTGAGGCCCACTGTTATGAATGGAAGAGATGTTACCTCTTAAAACACAAAATGAACCCACTAAAAACATAAATGACAACATTGAAATGTCCTGGCTCATGTGCAGATAAGGTGCTATTATTTATTTTTGTTATAATGCATCTATGTGTTTATGACACACTCAAAACTAGTTTTGAATTATATTCCCAAATAATTGCACAGTCCGTCACTTTCTGAATCCAGCTTCAGTGGTTCAGCTCATGTTTCATCAGAAAATGACGGATAGAAAGCAAACCATCCCAGAGCTAAAAAAAGGATAATAATAACAAGATAAATGGCGAACAGAGCAGAAACTTAAGCCTGCTTCTGATATTTTCAAACAGCCTAATTTGTTATACATGAGTGTAGTTGTTAGATATTTATGGTTTCCTGTAGGTGCAGCACAGTGGTGTGGTGTGTCTGCGTGGGGTCTCTCTTGGTACTTTGGCTTCCTCCAAATGTCCAAAAACCTTTCAGTTAGGTTGATTGGACACTGCAAGTTGCCCATAGGAATGAATGTGAATGTGTTTGGGTCTGTGGCCCTGTGATGGACTGGTGTTTGTTAACGCTAAGGAAGTTAATGAAAACTCAAAGGAGCTGATCTTTGTAGAGGCATCTATGAAGAGCGATTATCTATTGATTGGGTCCAGGTAGAAAAGACAGACGAATGTTTTGTTTTGTTTTGTCAAAGTTCAGACATTTCAGATAGATCTGACAGAGATATGCCATTTAATTAAGCTTCATCAAAAGCAATACAACTACTATGGTCGCACAGTGTCCCTATCTAAAAAATATATATAAAAAGAAAAAATGTCTAGAACTGTTTAAAATCCATAATATGTAATAAATATGACCCAAGCTTGAGAGATTATTTTTTCACCATCAGATTCTTTCTGGGCTGTGGATGAAATCCATTTGTGGAATATTCCTTCTTTCATTGCTTGTCCATGAACATGACTGAACATTGAGTCCTAAATGCTATTAGGAAATAAGAGCATTTAGAGCTTTCAGGACAAAAGATGCTCTCAGAAGAGCTGGGTCTTCAAGGCTTCTTGAAGGAGGAAAGAGAATTTGCTGCTCTGAAAGTGCTTGTGAGGTCGTTCCACCAGCGTGGAACTGCAGATGAGAAGAGTCCAGATTGGTCGTGCTAGCTGGCGCCCCTTGGAGGAACAGAGTGGGTGAGCAGTGACATAGGGCTTTAAGAGGGTGTTGAGGTAGATGGGCGCAGATCCATCAAACACTCTGTAGGCCAGAATTGGTGATTTGAATTTGATGCGAGCAGCTAAGGAAAGCCAATGGAGTTCAATGAACCAGAGCTGTCCCTTGTCAATATTTGTTCCTATGGTGCCCCCATCTTCTGGAGACTCCATCAGGAACATGTTTGCATACGATGTCGCTTTGCAAATTCTACCTCATTCACTCAATGATTCACACCTCTTCAGAACACCTATTAAGGGAGTCCGTGAGCTGTCTGGCCCAACTAAGTATAGTTCCTCTTCCCGTTTGTCTGGACATACATAACAAGGCTCATCAATCTTCTTCAGGGGCTGCCCTGAGTTTGGATTAAAAACACCTGGGCCTTGCCAGGCTGACTCATGAGGTGGAAACTCACTCCTGCGCTGTCAGAAAAGTGAAGAGTGGTCAGTCTAACACAACTTCACTTAGGTAGAAGTTGGAGACTGTACAGAGTAAAGAGCTAAACCCGAGCTGCTGTTCTCCAAATGTAGCCTACAATACGTTAAATGTTGCTAATATTATATATTTTTCCATGCCATTATTAAAAAACTAAGGAACTAAAAAGCTTAAAGTGTCAATCTCCTCATAAAAACAGATAATAAATCTGTTGGAAATCATAAAAAAACTGAGGGAAGCCATAATTGGCCACCAGGTACAGTTAAAAGTTGTGTCTCTTGATGATAAGCTTGTGACTCACTTTACAATGCATTTCCTGCTGATCAAATATTGAAGCAAAACATTAGAAAGTCCCACAAGCCAGAGGGATATTGGCTTCCTTTGTGGTCTGTTCCCCTTCCTTAGCTGTTCTTGGCTCTCACAAAGATTAAGTCAGCTACAGAAACAAGAAAGGTGAGACCTGAGGTAAACTTAAAAGTGTGCCTATGTTGAAAGGTAGGTATAATCCACGAAAGGAAGGAAGAACAGGCAGTCTGGGGGTGTTTCATAAACGCATTCCTAAGCAAAGCCACAGTAGTCCGAAAAAATACGTATTTCTGCACAAAGTTTAAGGCAATCCCGGCATATTAAAGTGATTGAAAATGTATGTATCTGCATGAAACTGTGAATTATAAGCCTGAGCACATGTAATTGCACATATTATATGTGTGTGAGTGTGTGGTTGAGAGAGGTGCTTTGACCCCGGTCAAGTCACTTGACTTCTCGGCACCTCTGCCTCCCCCAGCTGTATCAACACATACCCCATCTACCCTCACAGGCAGCCAGTGTGTCAGGAGCCTGGCTTCAGCCCATCACACAGAGGCTGACTGAGTGTTTGTGTGAGTTTAGGTGGAGAGGATAGAAAGTGGGTGCACCCTTCACCATAACTCCACTCTATGGAACTGAAATTGTTCCTCCCCCTCATATCCCCCACTGGCAACCATGCCTTGAGTAAACAAGCAACTGGGGTCAAGGGCAAAACAATCAGAACCACTAGGTAGCTCTTAATTTATATCTGTGCTTTCTGGCAGGTGGTTCAGTGGCTTTTTAAAAAAGATTTGGAATCAGTAAGTTCATCCGCTTTATGTTGAAAGGCATTTTTTCCTAATCATGTCTTGCTTCCTTATTCACCATTTTTTAAACATAGACACTTTTCAACATTCAATGTGCACTGAAAGTGGGAAGCCAGTATTTGTGAAGCCGCATTTCTTTTTATAAAATAGAAGTTCTGAGCTTCTCTCATCAGGTGCTTTTCTGAACTCTTAAATCAAGACATCTATTGGGTCATTTGAGATGCAAATTGAATGAGATATCTTAGGTATATAAACCTACAGTATGTTGCATTACTTAATAAAGTTTCACATTTAAAATTTCAAATGCGATAAAAATATGATGATCTACTTGCAACTACATTATATGACTATCGTAACTGTTTCTATGGTATCATCTGCAGATATAAATTATAAATCGTCAGTGTTTAACATCATTACTTGAAGATGATGTGTTGTGCAACTGTAATTTATGCATCTGCGCGCATGGGAATGGAGTGAAGGTGAATCATTGGGTCATGTTTAGCATGAAGAAATGCTCATACTGTTTCTTTCTTTCCCTGTTGAAATTCTCTCAGGTATTTTCCAGTCACAATCTCAACACTCAAATATGAAAATGGACAGCAAATTATAATAAATGAGGAGTGATTTCAAAAAGTATTTCCAACCCCTTCATTTTTCCTCCTGATGTCTTGGCAGTTTGTAGTTGTCTCCCGTTGCGCTTCACTCTCGGGGAATCAGGCCGGAAGAGGATGTAAGTTGAGAGATTGAATAGAAGAGGTGCGATCTGAAAAGAGGTTGATGGGGTTGTGTACTCGTAAATTCTGTACCTGTGAACTGCAACGACATTTGCATAATTCAGCTATCAGACTATTTCAACTGACTTTACACATTTTAACTTCTTTTCCAACGGAAATTAAACAGACTTATGAGGGTGAAAGAGTTGTAGAGCACTTTTTCCACTTCCACGGGTGACACAACAGGAAGATTGATCGTCTTTACTGGCAGCTCAACTTAGACAGCTGTTAAAGATATGGTGCATTTTTTATTCTTAGCCACTTGGTGCCTTTTTCAGTAGATTTAAGGATGTTGGGTGCCCTCTGCAGTGACATTAAAAGAGAAAAAAAAAGCTACTTAGCTAATCCTCACTGAATCTCTAATATCATTACTCCAGTAAATGCATCTGTGGGGAGGATGAATGAATAGGACTCTTTGTTTTATTATTATTATTTCTGGCACGAGGAACAGCACGCCTGTGCTGCACTGACCGAAGGTCTATACCCATATGGCAATGGCGTTACAACTTATTGTACAACAAACACATCTTTCAGGCCTTTCAGCCAGCAGCAGCCTCACTATGGCCTGGGACCTGGGCCAAACAATGCATTACCTCTCACCGCCTAACCTTTAATACTTCCATTCCACAGAGCAGGCTCTCCTCTAAACAGGAGCATCCCACTGCCTGGGCTGATTTACTGTCTTTCTGAATATGAGTTTCCTGAGTATACAGAAGCCACACAGTGCCTAAAAAAGATGTCCTTACACACAAAGATGTGCACTACAACGAAAAACCCGAGTTCAGACATGTACAGTATTTACTTATCAGCCCTTGCTTTCTATACGTGGACTAATTACTTTTTTTAGCACAAAACCTTGCAGCCTTGAGTGCTTCTTGGGCTTATGGTGCTGTACAGTCTACATTCTGACAGCTGGCAATGGGGGAAAAATAACCTGGCAGAAGCCCGCTCTCCACAAAAAAGCAGTCAATAACAGGAACTCAATCAAACTGCCCTGGTTTCCGGTAAGCCATGTACTCTGGACTGCCTGCTCTGACAGACGTTGGCTTGTTGAAACGCTGTTGGCAGCAGGTTGGCCCCCCCACCCCAGCGCGGAGCACTCTCAATTGGCCCTGATATGCCACGCTCATTTGTACCTCAACTTACTGTGGCTTTTGTGCTATATTCAGCTGGGCCTAGGGCAATGATTTTTGCCCAATTCAGCCTGAGGTCAAGGTAAAGCAACGGGAAGATTTGAGTTGTCTTATGTATGCAACAAAAATATGAAGAGAATAATGAAATAGCTGGAAAGTAGTATCCCACTGTAGGCTTAAACATTGTAAGATGGATGCTGGCTGTCGTTCAGTATTGAGGGTCACTTGTATGAGATCACAGCAACTTTGATTCATGAACCGTGCACATTTTCTTAACCATGTAGCGTAACGCTTAAACCCCACCCACCTGTTTTAAACTCCTACTTACTCCAAATAATTCTCAAGGGACAGCAACGGTCACATGATTTGTTACATGCAAGTCAGCAGATAATACTGCCAGGCCCAAATCTTCTCTGGGGCCGGTATCATGAACAATGTTTGGTGGCTCGACCGTAGGCTTCAGTTGGACCAAAACACATTTAAAAATGCTGTTAGAACCCTTAACTTCAAGATGTATTTTTCCTCGAAAGCTGTTCCTTATTTGCCACTTTTCTATGAAGACCTTAGCAATTAACCCACTTTTTTCTTTTCATCTGATTATCTAATCTTTACTGTGTTCTATTTTATCATTTTTGCTTATTTTGTTTTGTTGGTCAACCAATGAGACCACACACAATTATTTTCCCACTGACATTAGTGGAGTTCAAAGGTCCTTGATAATAATATGGGCAGTGTTGGACTTTCACAATGATCACAAAAGAGTCAGAAGAAAATTATTACCTCTTCTTTTTCTAAACATTTTGAGGTATCACTCAAAAGTAACTTTGCCACATTTTAAGGGTAAAATCATTCCTATGTTGGGTCTGTTGTTTCTTTCATAGGGAAATTTTCTTGAAATTCTCATGTTGAAATGCAATCATGCATAGAGCTGTGCTAATGTGTACAGTTACCAAGCACAATGGTAGTCAAAGAAGAGCTCAAGGTGGATGTTGCAGTGCACATGGCAACTAATGTCACAGCTAGTAAGCCTCCAGAGTGACAGGCAGTGTTGGTTTAACATGCCTGGATTCCACAGAGCCTGTCATCATCTCTGCCTTGTTTAGTCTACATGTCACTGTCTATCAGCTCACTGTAACACTGAATTTACTTTCTTTCTCTTTTTTCTTTTTTTTGCTCCTATTGAAAGAGGCAGTGCAGCAAAAATCAATCACACAATTGCATATAATATCTGTAAAAATTTAATGTATTACGGAAATTCCAAAATCCCATTTCCCGTTAGTTTAATCCTTTTTCAGTTAAGTCAAATAAGCATTGAAGATAATATTTGTCAGCGAATGTCACAAAACTGTTCACTTTCTGAAAATGAAACCTTGAGACATAACTGAGCAACCAAGTCTGAATGACAGACTTGTCAATATCCAAAGATTAAAACACTGAAATAGTTTTACTAATACTTTCCAAATTGCAATAGTTTTTTTTCCTACTGTTTACAGCGCTTTTGCTTTGTTATCCTGCCTTGGTGTTGGCGTGTACTAGTTACTGTGGTCATATAAGATGATAAATTTGCAACATGCTCAAACTGTTGGCTTTAAGATCCTCTTTCTCTCATAAGAGCCTGTGTCCCTATGATGTCAGAGGGATCTTGAATTTATGAGAAATTAGGGTTGCCCAGTGTTCAATTCAGCTGTTTTAATCAGCTGTTTCAAGTCTTTACTTTATCATCTTCCTCCAAAAGTCAGTGCATCTTCAGTTAGAAAATAAACTTCAGACATTTTTATATTCCCTCTGATACGTTCTTTACAACTGCAGTTGTTATACTTTGACCATCTGTCATACTGGTTGTTTTACAGCAGGTCTTTTGGGACACAAATAAACTTGAGTCTTTCTTACAGCAATATTATTATTTTCTGCATCATACTGAGCACATAAAGAAGTAAAGTAAGTTACTATGTGTGGTATTACACAGCAGTGTTATATAACTATGTATAAATCAGAAACAATATATAAAGCCGTATAAAAGGCATGTGATACAGTACCTAGCTAGCCAGATATATGTGCACTTCCCTTGTAAAGATTACCATGTGGTTTACATTTATCACTTCAAGGTGCTGCGTGCCATCATTAAAGTCTCAAACTCTCATCTAATAGCTGAACTCCAAGAGCCTCTCAAGAGGCAGCTGAATCACATCAAAGCGCAGGAACGACATCCACCTGACCAGCCTTTAGGTAGGGACCTAGTTAGGGGTGACAGCTTATTCAAGATAGTCTATACATGTCATGTATCTTGAAAAAAAATATATCATTTAGGAGTGGCCATTCAAAGAGACGTTATTTCAGAATTATCCATTTTTTAAGAAAGTTTATTTCCTACCCCCTTGTTTGTGTCGAAACTGTACATACATGCATCTTTCAGAACACTCATATTTACATTTGGACCACTGTGTTCAGCCTATGAGTGTGTTTGACTCTTTTTTTATTTTCCATATTGTAATCTTTTTCTTCCTCTCTGCTCTGTATTCGCATGAATGAATATGTCAAACACATAGCCAACACACACACCACTTTCAAGGAAAGACACACAACCTTTTTTTCCACTGGAAATTGCACTAAGGCTCATATGTTTGTACTAGCTTTACTTTAATTTCTTAAAATGATTATCTACTTGAAATCCAACTACAATTGGATCTTAACAGTTCATAATTTTATTTCTTATTTGTATTGACATTTTTTTCATATTAATTTAGATTTTGTCATCTTCTGGCCCCTTCTTTGGCAGAAATGATGATCTGAGGTGCAAACACATATCAAGGTACATGAATGTCTCTCTTATAGTGTGTTTTGGTCTTCAGGGTTAGCAATGACCGCTCAAAAATGGACCACAGACTCTTTTATCATGCTCCCAAAGTTATTAACACCTACTTATGCGATGTCATGTAGGCGCCACCCTCTGGCTGAAGAGTTAATCTGCACTTAGCACCGATTCAAGGTTCAGTCAGCTTTCATGCTCTTTTCTTCTGATTCCTGCTTCTTCTTTCCAGCATGATAAAAGACACATAATCATTTCCAGATCGGAGAAGATAAAGGATGCAGCTTCCACAGATGTCCCACACCACCACCTCCAATATACACAGACACAGGGAAAACCACCCTCTCTCTGTACACTTTCTCACACTCTTTCTCACCCTACCATGTTTAGAGCCTTGCCTTCAGACTAATTGAATAAGCAGCGACCCTGTGGACGGCCTCTCTGAGGGATTAGGATATGATCTCAAAAGACCGCTCCTCTGAGGGCAAACATAGCCAATCTCGACCCATTTCATGCTCTGCTCTCCAGCACACGAAAAGGCCGGCATTGAGGCCACACACACAAGCACAACAGAGAAAAAGTAATTCATGGACCCTCAAATCAAGCATGCTTTAAATTGTGGCCTTTCGTTTATGAAACACAGCTGTTTAGCCTCCCGCCTCATCTTTTTTTACTTCACCTCACCTCCAAAAATGCTGCCAACTATTGTTTAACAAGTTATTTACTTTTGCTTGAAAAATCCCTAAGTATAACACAAAACATATAACTCATAATCTAAATAGTTATAATATGTATCTCCGTGTGATTAATAGTTGGTTATTCGATTCTATTTAAATTTTTCGCGTCACCCAGCAGTAACTTTGCTAATGTTTTACTACCTGTAGCCGCATGCCAAGACTATGTTTCATCCAATTAATTGTCTGACTCCTGTTTCTAATGATGCTTGCTTCAAGTACATCTATCAAAGTCCAGTGCATGTACTGTTTCCTCCCAGAGGACTCATGACCGACTGTTTTATTTCATTCTTCCTATTAACAATACCTCCACATTTTCGGGAGAAGTTTTGCCCTCTTCATGTCCTCACTGATTTTATGTACTCTGGTTTAGACTTTATTTATTTGTTGTTGTTGTTTTACTTAAATTGTTGTGTCGTTATGAAAGCATTTATCTTTGTAATTTATACCACAGCCAAACTACTTTTTAGGGAAACAAAATGATCAATTGGACAGTTTCAATATTCATAATATTATACGCTTTAAAAAAAAGATTTTATCTCTCATTTCAGTCCCTCACTCAAAAATAAAAATCATAAGCATTCACATCACTTTAAACACAGTTTCTATAAGCTTCAGGGTTCACAGGAAGCAAGTCAAACAGTGTGGGTTTTATTACATGCCTCAGCAATCCAGGAAAGGGGAAGCACATGTCTCACTGAAATATGATCAAATTCAGATTATCTGTAGATATTTTGCCCAATATCAACCCCTAACATAAAATGAATCATTTAAAAGTCTGTCCCAATTCTATGAAGGCTATTTGCTTCGTGAATAGTCCTCCTCTTCTTCCTGGAGCAAGCAGTGCAGTAGTTCACGTCTGCTTTTCTTTTTCCAGCTGCCTATTAGGATTGTGGCTTCCCATGTGGCAGTGAATTTCTCCCCCCTGGCAGAGGGAAAAGTCTGCCATTAGTCCACCAGACCTGCTGTTGCTGTCAAAAATGTGAGTTGGGAGTAGATCTATTAGATACCTATATTTTCTGGTGGAGCTGCCTTCACTTCTACTGTCCCTTTTGGCACATTAAACACAGACAAAACCCAGATGACTGGGTTATGAATCTGTGAAAACATGGGTTAAGTACACTGCTTTGGATGTGGATTCTGAAAGAAAATAATGAATAAGCCATTGGTGGAAAAAATTGCTTCTCAGAGGACAATTCAATTGAGAAGGCACAATTTGCTTTCATTGTTAGATATACCAGATGGATTAGTTTATTTTTTATAATTTACTAGATGATTTCTTTTCTTTTGACAGTTCATTTCTATCTTTTATTCTATAATTGTGATTATTTGTTTTTTGCTTTTTTTATTCTTTCCAAATCAAGAAGTAAATCATTCCTCAGTTACAGAACCAGTTACAAATCCTCTGTGCCACTTCACCTCATCTATCTTTATCACAAGAGTTACTTGGAAGCCTGGGCTATTTAGTAATGTGTTTCAGTTCCAGAATGAGGCCAGTCTGATTCCTTAAGTAGCACAGGGAATGGTGCAAGACAGATTTGTAATAAAAACCTGCTCAGGTAAATCACTTTTCAACCTGTCATCACCTACAAGGGTAATATTATTGGAAACAGGTGGCGTGTATAATATGTGGATATTGGCTACTCGTTTCACGGTCCCTTAGGACTTGGGCACTGATGAATTCCGCACTTCTTTGTGAATTACATTCAAACCTTTTGGCAAAGGATTCGATGTTGTTTTTATCCACTGTCATTGTTTTGAGAGCGCAGTTTGTGACATAGAAATACTTTAAATTGCAGTTAACAAGTTTTTTTTAAATAAACAATTTTGCTTCTCCTGTATAAAAATGTGTTTTCAGATCTTCATGCAAAAGCAATAGTTTATAGCAAAAATATTTTATGATAAATAGACGTTCTTAAGAGAACTCTAAAGTAACACCTTTGAAATGCTTTCATTTAAAAGAAAAGTTATAAACAGAACATTTCTGAATTTATTATTATAAATATCATCTGATTTTAAATATTTTTATTGCACTTTAAACAGCATTTCAGTGAGAAGTTTGTGGAGTTAAAAACATAATCAACTTTGTGTTCACAAAGTTTAAATAAAGTCATTTCAATTCACTGCAAGTGCCAGCAAACTCAAGTCTGCTGTTTACTTTTGCTACAAATGTATAAGACTAAAGATAAGTTGTCAATGAAGTATTAAACAAAACAACAGCAACAACAACAATAATAATAATAATAATGATAATAATAGTGGTAGTTATGAGTAAGATATATTCAAAATGTTACAAAATTAAAAAAATTATGGAAACCCCAAAAAGGAAAGAGACTTTTCACGGTTTCAAATAAAACATATCTTTAGCTCCTGATTTTTCTTTCAGGTGTTGTAGAGTACAATCAGAATATTTTGTAAAAATTGTCTGATAAGTCTGATAAGACTTGATACACGCATGTATTTATTTGAGTATAAATCTCAACATTACTGCACATTTACGCCAGTTTAATAAATAACTTTTAGACCAAACTTATAAGAGGTTGAATCGAGGGTGAAATAGCGAGCAAAAGCAAAATAGCGAAATTAATTGTCCTCACTAATTATTGAAAATCAAATGAACAAAACACATTTATTTTTCTAGTTCAATATTCAGGTGAATTTCATAAGTTTTCAGAGGAAAAGCTTGTATATTTGCAGGTATATCAATTCAGCAGATATTTGACTAGCCCTCGAGTCTGGCCAAAGCCTTATCCACTAAGCTGCTTCACTGGGCACTCCACTGTTTGTGTGAGCTCTGAATCTACGGGCTTTACTGGCTTTCCTCTTCCCCAGGCAGGGTGGTGAGGCTGCTGACTCCACGTTCTCATCCCTCGATCCCTTTTCCTTCATCCCTCCATCCCCCAGTGTCCTGTTTACTCTCTGCAGGCCTGCGGCTGTACCACCTCAGAGACTCTCCAGACCACCAAGGTCCGGGCGGCCCGATTGGATTGGCTGGCGCGGCCCTCGCCATGGGAACAACGGGGAGAGGTGCTGGACTGGGTGGGGGAGTGGCGCTGTCGGTGGCTTAGTGGTGGGGATTTTTTTGGTGCAGCGCACACGGACTGAGGATAAAGATATGATTATAAGTGGCCAGGCCTTCATGTTTAAACTATTGCAATGTTTGGCCAGGTGACCTCTTACAATGCTTCTCTACAGCGCTGGAATTTTATATTTTAATCTCTACAGTAGTTTGTGGACAGTTTAAAAACCATAAAAACATTGTAGAAAAATAGATATGATTTTATAGTGACACCGGAGAAATTTTAAGGAGATGTCGAACCTCCAGTCTGACAGGCCCTGAATGAGAACTAAATCGTCTCGCAGATTCTGCTGTTACGTTTTGTCTCTGCTTTGGCTGGTGGGAGGTTTTCATACCATCCTCCTTAAATTTCCTCTATTGCCATGAAAGTAATGGGAGCTGTTATTTTTGACACTGAGAAAAAACTATTCACGTTGGCCTAGAAAAAGTTCTGGGACTGATTCCAGCGGGTCGGTCGCCCTCTGCTGGCCGGAGACGCCGCTGTTCTCCTGTCGCGTCAGCAGTGGTGTGGCACACAAATACCGCAAAAGCAGGCACGAGAAGCTGCATCATGACATTTCTGTTTGCATGGGTGATCCCCTTTACATTGGTGAACTCAGTGACAGCAAGCTCCTGCAAAAATACAAAGGAAAGCAGTGGTCCAATTTTGGGCAGTAAAAAAGATTTCTGCTTGGGTCAGTCTGTCAGCGACCCATTAAAGCAAACAGGACCAGGCAAGCAGAGCATGCAGCTACAGTATATACAGCATTTTTTTTAGAAAACAGGGTTTTCTCAAAAATGCTCCCTGGCAGAACATTGTATTCCTTTTAAGACAGCTGCTATTGTGGAGTGATGATGGAGACAAATTAGTCTTGCCCTAAGTGCAGCGTTTAAGGTTTTTTTTGTGGGGGCATAAATAAACCAGGATAAAGTGAGACCGCAAGAGTAAAAAAAAACTGAGACGGTCATGCCATGAATACAGGTGTGTTTAATATCCTCAACATGAAACTGCTCCAATAACTTTTTGCAGAGTTTCTGGAAAGTGAGATGCCACTCTGAAGCAATCAGGAGAGCGTTTTCACCAAACTGATGTGGCATTCAGCGTCTCTTTCCAAAGGAGGGTGGGGGTCTGCTGGGGCAGCACATAAAGATAGATTTCTGGGCTTAGAATCATGAGAAATGGGGCGCATAACAACTAAATAAATACATTTTGTTTGTGTTTGGTATTCCAAAAGGGCTCCTCACAACCTAAAGCTTTTAAGCCTCATGCAAAAAAATCTGTGCCTGCATTTCTCTCTGACAATAGCATCAAAGTTTGTTTAAGTTAAGATTTCATGTCTCCACCAACAGAAGGAAACACAACAATAAAACAAGCCTCTAAAAGTGCACTTTCCAGTTGAAAGATGGCAAAGTATTGCTTTCAAGTCTCAACAAAAACTCACACAAACTGAAACAAATCCTGGAACACTGAAGGTAAAGGGCGTATTTGTGGCTCCCCCAGAGTGTTTGTGTAGGGTTTTCAAAATTTTGACAGCCACAGGATATGTGTGGGCCATTGTTAGTCACTCCAAGTGCTACCTCAGTGGTACAGCTTCCTCCTCTCCCACCAACCTCCATACCCACGTATACACACGATCAATTTCTATTCTTTTACTTAGTAGGTACATTTACGTGGATGAAAAGAACAAATGAATTGTAAAAGTAAATGCTCAATTTTCCAGATCAGGGCTTTACAAAGTGCGTGTATACTTAATTTGATTTCAAAATCATATCAGCATTACCTTCTGTTCTGTTTAAAGATGCAGTGGTCACAGACCAATGAAGTATAACGTATAACGACATTTATAAAAGATATTGAGTAAAAAAGATCAAGTGTGTTGGCATTTATTTCTTTTTATTCTAACCTAGAATAAATGTCAAACATCGGCTCTAATTCTATGAAATAGCATATTGTTTCTTAAAATATAATATAACTGCATGAAAATATTTTTGTGAGCCTCACTATTGATATTTCGTGTAACAGTATCTGTTATGTATTTGCTCATTGTAATAAATCTTCATTACCAGCAAGAGTGCGACCAGCATCCAAAACACCCCTGAATAGACACAGGCACAGTAAATCTTTTAGCTTGTACTGCCTGCCACACAACACATAAAATGTCTCCCTCAAAATGGGCTCTTTGTGTGGTCAAGTGAATATGGCCTGAAGAACGAACCGCAGCACTGTGACTCCTTTCCTGTTTCCTCTGTCTAAAAGCAGACTGGACTTAAATGAAGGCAGACCCAAAAATTACAAACCACGAACAAACCAGTGTGGAATTTTTAGCGAAAATCAGGTATTAGCGATGGGCTACTGCCCACTGACAAATGGGTGTTTTCCTTTTAACTAAAGTTGTGAGACAGTGATGTAAATGTATGTATCTGGCCATTGTCATTGGAAATAGTTATTCAAGTGTTTCAAATGTTTTAGCCTTTTAAAAAAAAATTTGCTTAACTTAATGTGTCAACAAGGTACATCTATTAAATCATCGCATTTATCGCCTCACCTCGGTCTGACCCTCGTCGATTCATTTTAGAGTTTGTCATCCATATCATCCTCCTATCTTCACTCGAGCTCCATCGTGGGAAACATTTCACACTACAATAGAAGCAGCCGTAAGGTTTGCCATTTGGGTGCTTTGCGCTGTTTTTGTTGGCCCTAGTAACTGTTTTTGGGAGTCAGGCAGAGAACAGGCTAAGGGTCTTTTCCCCTCAGTGCAGTCTCCCTGCTGCAGAGAGACCAGGACTCAGCACATCGATCACTGTGCTCTGAGAGGGAGGACAAACTCTGTGGGTGGGATGAGAGAGCATGGCTGAGACGAGTACAATATGGATATATAAGATGCTTGTGTATGACTCGTATGTTGTATCGTGTAACAAATGACGCATGCGTGTGTGTGTGTGTGGGCACATTTCACACACAGTGTCAGAGACGAGACAAAGCACATCCAGTAAAACTTGACTTGGCTGGAAAGTTTGGACCTGATAAAACATGTAAACCAGCGGTTTGTTCATACATCTATGCCTGCATGCAAGTTTGAGTTCACACACTGACAAAGTATATCCACCTTTATTCTGTTTGAACAACATTTTTTGCTTCTTTTAGTTCCTTAAGCAGAGAGTATTCAGCCTGAGCTGAGGCAGAGGAGAGTGAAACATGCACACACACACACACTGAGGCCTGATGGATTGTGGCTCCTTTGGCCTCAAAGGCTTCTCAGCAGGGCTGGCAGAATGAACAGAGACCCCCTGCAGGCTGAGGGGTGAACCAGAGGGATGAGTAAATACAAATCTGATGGAACGGGCCCCAGTGAGGGAGTGCCTGACCAGCAGTAGGGCCCAACCTGGAGGTGATATGGAGCCAAGAAGATGACCAAACTGTGGGGAATCTCAGAAATCATTAAAAGCTTCATAGTGGCCATTTGATCAGAGTGGAAACCACCAAATGAAAACAGTGGATGGAGCAAGCAGCTGTGTCACTCTTTGTCTGGAAATCAAATGCATGTGAGGAGGAGCTCTTTTCCATTAGAAAAAAAAACATGTTCCACTGAAGCAGGGTTTGAAAAATAATAGGATTGGCTGCATTGACTCCAATATGTGTCTTGTGCTATCAGCTCCTGCAACATTTCTAATGTTTCATTAGTAACTGGATCAAATGTCAAGGTACTGTTAATAGTAAATTAGATATAAACATAAATCTTTATCAATTGACCTGCAACAGCCATAGTCATGTCAGTGATCTAAAACTGTGTAAAATAACATAAATCTAAGGCAAAACCTTAGTTTGCTAGCACAAAATGGAACATTTGAAACCCCATGTGGTGTAAGTGTTGACTCCTGCCTATTATGCAGAAGACTCATTGCAAAAAGGATCACTCAGAAAACAAACACGGCCATTTCTTTCCTTACTTCACTGCCTCACAGGACCATTTACAATGTACAATAAAACACTATTAAAGCAGAAATCAACATCAAAAAGCAGAGGGACGGATCTTCATCTATTGTTCCCTCAATGCAGAAGTACAACAGAGATTTTTTCCCTGAAAAGAAATTTGGAAATGTAAAATCTGCAGGATTTCAAACTTAATTTATGCCTTAGTCACCATGCTTACAGGAAAATATTTCATTTTACAACAAGAAAATAGCACAGTATTGTGCTTTCTTCACACACCACAAAGCACCAGGAAAACATAAAAAAAAGCTAAGTCAATAATCTAATGATATATGGACTGTTTTTCGTGGTATCAACATCTTTTGCTTGTCTCTGAAATTGGGTTGCTTTAGAATAACATATGGAAATTACATCCACCCAATCTCCACATCTTATGATATGAGAGAAACCCAATAAGGAGTTGGAGTGTCATCCTTTGCTCTTATTCATGTCTGTGCTTCTCAGAATGAGTTTAATTACAAAACAAAAATGTACATGTATAATTTTAGGTTATGTGACATATTTTCTTCTTTCTTAATAAAAATGTATTCAGCAAAATTCAGATACTGAGGTCTAAAGCAAGCCCCAGCACTAAATTTAAACATATCACGGATGTAAACCAGACAGAGTGGAACTACATGAGTCACAAAATGTTACAGAATTTCCCACAATTCTTGAAAAGCCAGATAAAAACACAGTGAAGTATAAACTTCACATTTCCGTAAACAGAACATACAAAATGCTGTCCTCACCAAAATATAAAGATAAAGTCTGTCTAAAAGTGATCGCAGTTAACTTGAGCGACATTTACAGCTCTAATGTACCATTTAATTGGACCACAGTCATCGTCTCTGTATGCATGCGCAGGAAGATCATTGAAGTCTTATCTGAAACTCTAAAACTGTAACACTTTGGCCACTTTGGGTGACAAAAGCTTTAAAACATTTTTTAAACAGCTGCTTTGAGCATTTTCTGTCGAAGACCGATAAAACAGTGAGATAAGTAAAAAAACATTGACTATTTGTTTGATGGTGCTGCGGTTGTGTAGCACACATTTTGTTAGAGTAGAGCTGTGTAGACACTCCTTTCTTGGACTTGACTTTAAAAGGAAATTTTCAGATTGACTTTAAAGCACCTAACAGTCTGGCAAAAAGAAAAAAAAATAAAGTGATGGAAATGCACTTAATGAATTTCATTAATTATAATATTCTTTTGCTTTGCTGTTTTCATTAAGAATATTTAAAGAAAAGATTATACTTAAGAGCACTGGTACACCAATCCTGTCTCTATTATTATTCTTGAGTGTATTGGTGTCGGAGTAGATGAATCCCAACCATCTTATTCAAGTGTGTTGTCTTGAGAAGTTCAGTTTCATATCTAGCTATATTAAAAGTCTAACTTTGATCAGAGAGACATATTAAATTACTTGTCCCATAAATATTCCAACTTTTCTTAAACATGCTACCACCATCAAATTCAAAATGAGTTTCTGTTTGTCATAAACGGCTAAAATGTCTGATTATACAACATTTATTAAATATCACTAAACTACTGCATATCAGCATTTTCCTCTGATTTCTTTTTTTTGTGCTACGAAATGTTACAACTGCGTAGATGAACACAACTGAGTACCAACATCTTGCTGGATGGCACAAACGCAGAAGATGATTTTGGGAACAGCAGCCCCATTATTCTGTTGGTGTTATCTAATTTGTGCAGAAAATGAAGTGAAGTAAACGCAAAAATATTACGTAAGAGCAGAAAACTTTGTGAGAAGTTGGCACAGGTTACGGGTCATGCTAGACTAACTTTTAAAAAAAGCTGTGTATTAAATTTGGCAAGAGTGCATTTTATTGTTTACAAAGCCAACTTTTCATTTGTACTCTCTAAGTGAAACATTAATGTCAGCACAACCATATCGGTGTTATTCAGGTGTGACCATTTTCTGAAAAGTGAGGAGGGGATAATTGGGCATCTTATTGGCTTCAGAGTTCTTCGGTGTTAAAAAACAAATCACTCACCCAGCGTGTTCCCACCACTGGACGTGACGACACGTGTACTGCTATTAACTGAACATAAATGTGGCCTGTTCCCCCTCGCACAAATCAGAACCACCTGCCAACCAGGTCCTGAGAACTAACTGGTCCTCTCTGGACCTCCTTTGAGAGAGAGCACCTCTTGTTTGGACAAACGTCAGGGCCAGCTCCAGGGGCTCTTTCATGAAACGAGGAGCAGAGAAGGGAATCTTAGCCCTCACATAGCTTCCCTCAACCCTGAGCCTCGTCCCCTCCCTTCTAAGCAGGACCTAATATTTTTTAATTACATCCAGGAAACTCCTGTTACAAAGGACACTTTCTTAGCCGATCTGGAAGGAGGCTGTGAGGAGTTTTAGGGTCACCCTTGCCTTTTTGTCTCCCTCTGTCCTTTCTTTCTTAGTATGTGTGGGTGGTACATGTATCAACTAACAAACCAGGGAGCATGCCACCTAGAGATCTGGGTAAATGCTGTCAGCTTATTTTCCCAAAGTCATGATGGCAGCAGTTTTGTAAAGCTAAGCGTCATAACAAAGCTATAACACAAGAAATCTAAACAATCGTAACAGCTACTGTGTTTCTCTCTTTTTTCTAATTTATTCTATTCGGAGGCTTGTCAATAATAATTATATTGCTTGCAGTATGACAGAGATTAAGGCATTTCAGTGAGCTTTTTTTCCACCCCCAGCTTCTTTGCTCTGGTGGTCTCTTAACTGACAGGAACTCAAGCACTATTTGTTATCTTTAGGTCCAATAAGTCCATCTGGTTTTGGTTTGGCTCCTCGAAATCGCCCCTGGAGATGTGGATGGAGGGGACTTAGGGGTGAGGCAGCGTGGTGGAGGGGCAGCTCTTGGAGCCTTTTTTCTCCTTTTAAATTGAATTTCTCACCATTTCAACCCAGGCCTTGGACATAGGATAGAGCAAGAGCTTGAAGTTGGCTCCCAACCCTCAGGCTTCAGATGAAAAAAAAAAAAAAACTACTAAGAAAGGCAAAAATCCTAGGAAGAAATTAGTATCACCTGTTTCGCCGAACAATTCACATGTTCAGGGTTATGACCATTATCTGACTCAGATTCTCTCTGCCTGTTTGTAATGCAAGAATGTATGAACTCTCTCTGAACCACATCGAGCATTGAAACCTTTTGTGTCCAACGAGTGAAATGATGTGTGAAAACAGATAAATAGTAGACTAAACAACTCCGTCAGTTCTAAGTAGGGAGTCTCTTGAAAAAAAAAAGTAATTCATTCATTTCTGAAGAGTGGTATAATAAATTGTAGAAATGTTTATGTGCGATAGCATTACACCACAGCAGGAAAAGCCTTGCAAAGGTTAACAATATTATACTGATGGTAATACATGTCCAGTAGCCAACAGGAAAATACACACATTTATGTTTTTTTAAGGGATGTGAATTTTTTGGGCGGATTACAATTGTAGGGGTTGAAAAACACAGGATCATATCATTGATGTTTTATATATTTTCTCTCTATGGCAAATTGATTCAACCTGTAAAAAAAAACCTGTTTTCAATCACTGACACCTATATCCACATTATGCCGACACATAATAGAACTTCTGTATTCCATCTGACAACTCTGATCTAACTTAATCTGCAGTACAAAATATCAGCAAGATGTGGGGACTCAAGTAGGACTGAAGTCAAGGGTGAAGACAATTCAGTCAAATTGACAATATTTTCAGAAAATATTTGTAATGTTGGCCACTTAAAAAATGTATATAGATCTTTTTTTTTAAATGGATGAAATTGGCTGTCTTAAAGCATTGCAATTTTGCTTTAATTGTAATTAAACATATTGTGTGAACTCATGTAAAAGTTGTATGTTTCGTTTTGGAAAGGGAAGACTATCCCAGACTTTTCACTTCTTTGCTAGAATTTGAAATTAAATTAAAAGTAGCGGATGTCCGTTTTTATCTGCATACCTATGTCCTTGTCCATTCTCTGAGAAAACACTTTTTTTCTCTCATCAGTCTCTCATGTTGATGTCTGCCTTTGGCTAAGTGGATCAAAACTATAATGCTACTATATATGGTTAAACAAAAACAGTGAATTACTTTCTCAACCCTTGCAATTTTCAGCAATAACGGTCTTAGAGTATGTGAATGTAAAATGGGTCTACAACGCATTTTGGTTGGACAGTTTGCTTTTCCGGTTGTTCTGTAGAATTAAATACACATTTATCATAGTTCTCCCTGTGCAGTCTGCACTTATCCCCAGCTAACCTTGTGGGTTCTGTAAAATAGGACCAAACAGTCCTTTAAAGAATAGAGGAGGCTTGAAGTTAAGGGTGGATTTTCTGGGAATGTAGCATGAACTGCAAACATCCTCCATGTCTTCATGAGGACTTTAAAAAAAAGCTTATGTCCACCTTTTTTGTGGCATATTAGAGCCCATTTTCCCAACATGATCACCATCGCTGTCTGTTTATTTTCTCAGTTGACAGTTTCGGATTGGCATTCTCAGATTTTTATTTTCTCTTTATATGTAGGAAATCAGCTCTAATTTTACCCTGAGTAAGAACATGTGTTCTTACTCATGAAAAATGACACAACGATATTTCAACTGGTTTCATCTTACTTATACACCCTCACCTTTAAGAGACAGATAAACTAGCAATCCACTCAATTAAAAGTGTAATCTTTTGTCATTTTTATATTTGAAAATCTGATAAGCAATGTTGTGATGTCAACAATGTCAAAAAAAGCAAAAGGAATCAAACTCTTTAAGACACTATTTCCATTTAATGGGTGTGGTCACACTTCACAAATACATGCTGAATCTTCTAACACTCAGTGAGGACAAATCCTGTTTATGAGCACTCAGTGTTCAAACTATGAACATAACATTCTTCATTAAGGTAAACTACACTACTTAAATGTAGCTCTAACAACTTGGGCAACAGTAGGTAGATATGGTGCTATTTTCACTTGGTGGACCTTCATAGAAGGCAATAAGAGAATAACTTTGTTATATGGAAGAAGCATCTACATTTGTGTAAATATGTAACCAGAGAGACAGAGTGGCATGATACAGTGTACTTTTAAAGAAAAAAAACACACACACACAGTTTTGAAAAATTGTAACTTAGTGGTCACGTTTAAGTTTTAGTGGCTGATGAAACACGAACCAGAGCCAAGCAACAAAAACTAAATAACACACTTTGCTGATAAGACATAAACTGTGTTGCTGAAGTGCTTTTTTATGCTTAAAAGGTATTTTCTGTATAAATAGATGCAGGCGAGATGAAGGGAAGCAGTCAAACAAATCTGCTCACCACAATAAGTTGGTGTATTATTTCAGTTTGAATAAATAACAATATAAAGTGCAATTACAACTTCTTTTGACTCGAGCCACATAATTTCCATTTCCATTTCCCATCCACATACTCTATATACTCATCCATTATCTTTATGTAGTCAGTCCTGTACTATTTTAAACAACCATTTCTGTATATAGTTTTAGTTTATAGTTTTTTACAGCCCAAAAGTAATACTTAAAACTTAGGGGAGAGGAAATATTGCACATCAGACATAAGCAGCAAAAATATATATTTCTAAGCAAAAAAACAAAGAGCAACACAATAAAGTGTCTTTGGTATGAGATACAAATTGATTTGTTGAAGTAAATATTTGTTACAGTAAAAAAATGCACTGTCCGCATTCAAAGCAAACGTGGTACACACAAGCGGTCTGCTGAAACTTTATCAGATACTTATAGCACCATTTTTGAATAACCAAATAACACCTGATAGAAATTACAAACCTGTGTGAAATGTTTTAACATGAACTCAACATTATCGACTTCGCAAAGACTGCATAGCATTTTTGCAGGATTGAATGAAATTAAAACCAAATCTTGTTATTTTGTCCTCTCTTTTTGTTTCTAGCTTGACGGTAACATCCTATAAAGGAGCGGCATTTCATAAAAGTACAGGATTACACATAGTTATATAGGTATTCAATTCTAAAGTCTAAGAAACTATGGCTGTTTTTCTTGGGTATATTAGACAACACAGTTGATCACATCTCGGGAAAAGGTTTTTGGGGTTGCCAGAATTTCCGTCCATGTCACAGGTGCACACAGTGGAATTCAGGTGATTTACATGACAGTGGGGTTGGTCCAAGTGCCCACAGCGGGAGCCGTCACATCAGTATGGAGCTCTAAAAAGAAACATCGAGATGGTTCAGTTACAGAGAACCATATCTGTAACATCTCCTCTGCAAAATTTGAGACATGCTTCCCCCTTGTGGATGATCCGATATCCTTACTATTCTGGTTACTTTATTAGAATCATATACTGATGTCTTTTCAAATGGGCAAATGTAATTTAACTAATGAAAATGAAAACCTCTGGACCCACCTTAGCTATCTGTGGGGGGCACACATGATGATCGCCGTGATCTGCACATAGTTTTCTATGTAGAAATAAAGAAAGAAATTAAGAACATCTGCACACCATACAGTATGTTTAGTTTATTTAAATCATATACTCTGTAAGCTGAAGCATTTTAAAAAATTTTACCAAATCATTTTTTGTCATCACAGTATCATAAATCAGAAAATCTATGATCAATAGATTGTGAACAACTGTGAACTCTACCTTTGTATAAAGATGATGATGAAGCACAGGGTCAGAAAGCCATGGATGCCTTAATGCCTCACTTGCTCCCATCCTCCAACTAAGAAACAAAAGTTGTTTTAATTTTTTTGTCTTTGCTGAACAGTAACATCAGCTCAGTATGGACGCACAACAACCCACTACCTTTTATTTGTAATGAGGAGTCTCCGGATGAAGTCTTTAGCCTCCTCCGATGTATCAACAAACTCTTGTTCCTGTAAGTTCCACTTACAGGCCAAGATGTTGTTAAGAGTCTCATTGTCATCATCCCCGAGAAAAGGACATAGGCCACTCAGACTGACAGGACAAAGGCCAGGATCGTTAATTTCAGAGTGTGCAAAAGCGTGCGTGTGTTTGTGGGTTGACTTACAGCATATAGGTGATGACGCCGAGACTCCACATGTCTGTGTTAAAGGACACAAAGTCGTAATTGATGACCTCCGGGGCAAGAAACTCTGGAGTACCAAAGTTCACTCGCAATTTCTCCCTTGGTTTATATCTAAAGTGTGACATAAGTGCATTTCATGTCATTAACATTTTACATTTTCCAGATGAATACAGTTGATGAAACAGAAGGAAAGCACTTACATCCTGGCAAGACCAAAGTCGATGATCTTAACTTTGTTGGTGACTCTGCTCACACACAGAATGTTTTCTGGCTGCAAATATAGCAACAACAACACAATATGGTTTTAACTCGATAGAAGAAGTTAAACAGATGTAATTATTATAACTATTATGTCGTATACAAATGTAAAAAAATAAAAAATAAGTGTTAACAAGGTACCATGTAGATTTTCTTACATACATAAACACAACTTTAAAATCTTCTGAAATAAAAGGAAATGAAATCTTAATATGAATGAATTTGTATCAAACGAAAAGATTACACCAATTAAATGATTAAAAAAGTGTAAAATATTATGTTTCCTCTGCCCTTAACCCCAGAAAGCCTGACTCAAGAAAAAGTGGATTAAAAAACTATATATTTTCTTTGTCTTAAGTCTTATTTTCTTTAAATAAGCATAAAATACATAATTTACACGTGTTTTTCATCCAATTTAATCAATGTTTTCTGCACATTTCTACTATAAATAAAATGAAAAAAAAGAAATGTTTTATATACTAGAATTTAGAAGATTTGAAAAACTAGAAAATATTATCTGTACGGTGTTAAAAGGGTTAAAATATTGCACAAGGAAGACTTTCCAACCACACATTCTGTGCCTTTCTGTCAGTTGTGGGATTCATCTTGGTCTTTGCAAATGCAACTCTACATGATTCAGTTAGTATTTGTTACAGACTAAAACTGAAATTATATATTGATTGATTTTCCTTTCTTGTGGTTTGTTTGTTCCAGAAAAATATCTTTATGACGAGTATTTTCTCACATAAACATTCCTTTCTTTATACCCTACCCATGCTGTGTGTGGGGTGGGGGCAACATTCTGACTAACATTGTGAATGTTGTCTGTGTTACCTTTAAGTCCAGATGCAGGATGGACATTTTGTGCATGTGCTGCAGGCCGTCGCAGATCTGCCTGATGAATACCACAGCGTCCAGCTCCATTAAAGTGTAGTTTTCATCAATAATCCTGTCAAACAGCTCCCCTCCACCAACACTAATGACAAAGACAAACACACAGAAGACATTACACACTCAGCTGGAATTTAAGTATATGGAAGTGAAAGCTCATGAAATTTTCAAAAAGAAAAATACACTCTTGGTCAAGACAAATTCTAACAAAATTTCAGGGCATAATTTAAGCAAACTGTTTTTTTTTTCTTTTTAAGACTAAACATGCACTGCGAATACAAAAGAAGAATCATACTATTCAAGTACAAGGATGATGTCATTCCTTGACTCATAAGCTGCATAGAGCTGGATCAGGTTGGCATGGTCCAAATTATTCATGACCTGGATCTCATTCTTCACCACCTCCTACCAAAAACACAGGCGCAAACAGATACAGAGGTAGACAAAAACACAGATGCAGGACACACAGGACAGATACAAAAGAGGCAAGCACACACGGATAGAATAAGAGGTGTCAGCTGTTCTCTGCTATCACAGACTATGCATCTTCTCTTCTAGGTCAACTATTTCTCACCTTGGTGAGAAGCATTTCCCCTGCCTCTGTTCCAAGAGTAGCCTAGCAGCATTCTAGGAAGTACTAAAATCTGCTACTGGGCCCCTGCTTTTAATATCCCGTGTGGCTTGGTTTTCATGGAAATAACTAGAATAGACCCATTAATGTCATAGAAACGTACTTATAGTGTCGTACCTTTTCTTTCTGACTCCTGGCTTTAATGACTTTCGCTGCCAAAGTGAGACCTGAGGAATTCTCAACACATTTGTGCACCTGGCCAAAACGACCTCTAGAAGAGAAGGGAGACAAGAAACAGTTTTCAGTTGCTGCACAATGACTGTCGCCAACCCGGTACGCTTCCCTAACATACGAGCTCTGCGGAAACAGCTCAGAATTAAGAGGACAGCACCGCAGTATATGTTTTTCCATGACAAGTCAAAAACTGATCTTCCTTCAAAAGGGAATGTTTCTGGAGAGTGTTGTGTTTAATCTGTTATTTTTTTTAAATCTGAGCTGGCCTGCGTCTTCTCTTTGAAGATTTGGATTAACACTTAATGATTAGCTACCAGCTGGCAAGAAGGATACAGTTTCACATTCCAGTCAGTCCCAAAGTAAAAATAACTGCTGTGACTCTAAAGTTATGAACCGCAGACCAGAGAAATTGAAAGGGCGGTAGGGGGATGCACAATTCATTTTCAATGCGAAACTGAAAATCTCTTTTTCCGTGTCTTTGATCTATCAACTCATCATCAGCAGCTTTCACTTGCCTTGCATTTCATGAATATTTAAAGAGAAGGGCAGCACTCACCCGCCCAGGACCTCTTGCCAGTTGATGGTGTAGAAGTTCCTGATCTGGTTGGGCTTGGCCGACACAATGCGGTGATTGAAAGGAGCCACTGCAGGAGCTGTTGTGTCTAAAGTAAGATGGGGAAACAACAGAGATGATACGATCTGTTTTGATAAGTTATTGGGAATGTGAGAACATACTGGATTCAATGATAATCAGCAACTGTGAGGCTTTTAAAAGTGTGCAAGGCTGTTATAATCAGGTTATCGCATTAGGCACCAATGCACTGCAACACACATGAAGCACAGCGTTTCTCTACAGGTGTCACACTGGAGCATTTGGGTTTTACTGAACTTAACAACATCATACTCCGCTTACAAAATCAACAAATAAATATCTGTTCTTCAGTCAGGATGCATTTCTGCATGAACAAGAAAGCCCATGACCAGAGTGCAAAAGATCTTTTCAGAAAGATTTCCAGATAAAGATATTTTGAATCAGGAAAATATTTAATATTCAAATATATATTAAAGAAAACAGATTTGTAAGGTCACAAAACACAAGACAAAATCAAATCCAATCTTTATTCAGGGGCTTATTCCTATAAAAAACTGTTGGATATCAGCTCTTTGTAAAAGATTTTTATCAAGGTTAGGCAATTACTCCCTGCAGTCTAGTTTAAAATCCCAGTTGTTTTCATTTTCACTCTTTTGAGCTGATAAAAACTTCCAGCCGCTGACCTATAATAAGAACAGCCATTTTAGCCAACAATCTAATCCCGTGAAATTGAGAGAGGCTTATCTACCTTCTGTCTTTGGTAATTCAACGCTGGCTATAATGGAGCCAGCAAAGCAGACCCACAACTTGATACACCCTACCCTATGTTGCACCGATACAAACAGACAGAGGTCATTTTTATTTTTATTCTCATTTCATATACAAATATTTTACCTGACACACCTAGTTTTTCTAACATCTTCATACAGTCGTGCTGTGCTTTCCATTCAAGTTATGAACACATGTTGAGCCATCATAAAAGATCGATTAAGGTTAGCCTCAAGAGTTTCACAAAGACATTTTCTTTTTTCCTTAATGCCATACCCCACAAAGTAGATTTTTCCATGTTTTAAAAATTATTTTTTTTTAAGCTTACATGTTGCATGTTGTTCTTTTTTTTTCATATCAGTGTATGAAAGTCTTTGTAACCCACTGAAAATGCAATGCAACTTTCAGATATAAAGAATTTATTTTTGAAGATTCTTTAAATTATTTACCTAAAATGTGTGGTTGCTGAGTATAAATGTGCTGCTACTATGGTGGCAAAGGCCTCCATATGTTCAGTATACCAGTGCTAAGGATTTTATATATTTTAGAAATGTCCTTTAATATATTTACTGATATTGCATCAAAACTGACATGAATTGTCTACTTTATGAACACAGATGCTTTAACTCACCAATGAAGAACTTCTCAGCATTCTCATCATAATGCCTTTTTTCATCATCATTCCCCTCATCGTTTTCCTTTCTCTCCATTCTTTGTTTGAGGTTAAACTGCAGTTCCACTCCATCCGCTTTGAAGATAGCCCAGCTCTCAGATTCAGTCTTCTCCTCATCCTCCTCACTGGCATCTTTCCTATCCTCCTCATCCTGAATCACCTGGCTCGTCGGGTCTTCTTCCAGGACACATTTCTCCTGGGTCACAAAACTCTGATGCTCTTCAGTCTCTGGTTTTGCATCTTTGTCATTGTCACTGTGGATCAAAGTTGGTGGGACTTATTTAGGAAATATGACTTACTAGATATTCATTTCTTTCATAATTTGTAAATAAATATTATTCGTCACAGCATGTGAATTACATTCAATTGGTGTGTGTGAGTTACTTGCTTTGGGCTACCTAGAAGTAAGTGTTTAAATTGCTTTTGGTTTGATGTATTATCTGTTCATTCTTATCATGTCTGTCAATAAGACATAAAAAGAAATGTAGTCATTTAAGTTGTGTCACAGCACAGATTGGACTGTTAAGAAGATAATCACTGAAATCCAAAACTTTGCATATTGAAAGTGTAGTTTTGCATCTGAAATAACTTTGGTATGCAAAAGATGACCCAGTTTAAGATATATTTTCTGTAGACTGAAAACACACATACTGCCTGAACTCTCTTGCCCTAATAAAAATGTAAACATCAAATACCTGGTAGAAATCACTTCCTTTTCATCTTCATGGGGAACAGGGACCTTTGAGACTCCATCTGCAGAAACTCCCTCTTGCTGTGATTCCTCTTGGACTTTGAGCTTTTCATCTTCTTTTTGCTGCTCTACATCTTCCACATCAGGCTTGGTTTCTTTCTCTGTAACTGCTGCTTTTTCCTCAGGCTCCTCATCAACTTCCTCTGCCTCACTAAGTGCCTCTGCAGCTTTGAGTTTCTCTGTCAAAGCCACTTGGGAGTCTTCACGCAGGTATTCCACCAGGTTGCAAGCAGCAGAATCAGGCTGTTGGTCTTTGGGGGGCACAGTCATCTCCAGAGGGGTGAGCTGGTAGCTTGATTTCTCAGCGTTATCTTTGTTGAGCTTCTGCACCTCTTCAAGAAGCAGAGCCTGCTTCTTCAGTGACACATCTATATACAGTTCAAAGAAAATTCAGGTTCAGCATTTCGTCATTTCATTCTTTCACTACAACTATTTTCATTTCAAAAAGTCAGAAACACTGAATATCTTTGTGAAACATCACAGAACACAGAATTATATTAACAAATATACAACTTTGACACTGCTTTTTATAGAAGAAAATGTTATAGTTGCATCAAAAAGAACATTTTTGTTTTTAAACCTTTTCATAGAATATAAACGTCGAGCTGCTCTCGCTGTTCTTTTGTACCAGGTTAATTAGACTGCAGCAGACTCTTAAATTCAGAGGACACAATATTAGTTGCCCAAAGCACCTGTTGAATCTGGAGGCTTCATCTTCTTTTGAGCTTTCAAACTCCTGTGGATCAAACAGGGCTTTTCTGCCCCATCTTTGTGGTCCTTTAACTGTAAGATAGAATTAAAAAACAGTCACAATGTAACAGACTAAAACAGAAACAAATTCCGTATTATGAACAGAATATGCATCTAGTGTTTGGCTGAATTCTAAGTCTCTATGTTCTACTCAGCTTGATCTTCTCAGTTTAAAATGAAGAATCCTGACTCCTTGTCATCAAGCTGAACTAAAAGGTGACAATATTACCCCCTGTCCCACCCCTTCTTTCTTTCATGATGTTTCATGGAAACGTAAAAAACAGAACACAAAATACATAATATGAAGCCAGCATTTTAAGCTTAAGTAATCAGCATATGAAGCCTGAAATGCTAAAGCACATGGACTTCTACAGAAATATTCAAATACAAAAGACAACTTCTAGTATACATATAAACTATAAGCACAGAAAAACCTACAAAGTTTCCACATTTACGTGAGGCGAGGAAATGCTTTGGTCCATGGAGTTTTATCTTGTGATTGGAATGCAGACAACTGGGCTCACATGCAGGTACTATCTCTTGTTTCCTTCTACTGGCCTTATAAGAGGCAGCTTTCTAATGAAAAGACAAGATGGAAGAGATTAGTAGGGTTATATGAATGCACATGGAAGACGTATATTTTATCTGACATTGTCAATAAAAGCAAGATGTTTAAAATATCATGTTAAAATCACAATAAATACAGGAGATATGATGAAAAGAATTAAATGAAAGAGTCCCAGAAATTACCGAGACATGTTGATATTTGATCCAGGGTCACATTTAGCCATCACAATGCGATTTAGTTAAGCAATGTATATGCATTTTGATACACGACAGATATAGTGATAGAAAGGGCAAGCTATAAGAACCACACAAACCCCACACCTCAGCTTACATATGGGCACATTTTTTGCACGTCACCACACACAGACGGGCTTACATAATGGCATGCCTTTGCTTATTCACGCCTGATGGATAGACGGCAGCAGGACTGAGAATTTATAGCTTATCACTTATCACGCTCAGCAACGGAATGCAATGCTGACCCTGAATGGAAAATACTACATGCGACAGAGGGTTGTTCATATTTCTCTCCTGAGGTCGATGATACACGCTAAACGCTCTCTGATCAGGGTTGCACGGAAAAACCCTCTCTCAGACCTGAGGTGTGGCACGTTTGTTTCTGAATGCCGTTGTGAGGTAAACAGAGGAGGAAATGAATCAGGTACACGTGTCTCCGCCGAGACGGTAGTTCACCGCTGACTGAGAGACTGGGGTGTTCGCATAGAGGCTGAGGCACAGACGTGTTACAATTGCATGTTAAATATCTCACACGTCAGGAAGTAGAGATAAGATGGAGCAACCACCTGGCCCTCTGACGGCAACAGAAAGTCCCTGCAACATGAGTCAGGGAGAGTGGTGGATGGGAGCAAATAGTGGAGTAAAAATCTACATGTAGAATTTTAATCAAAACATTAATTATTTGAGGCAAATCCGTTTCAATACAGTGTGACAGTATATTTTATACATATGACAACACAACCCTGTTTGTACTAAGCAAGTGATATGTGCGATGACGCTCTAACTGAAATTCATGCCTTTGCTGCCAGGAAGCACTTGACGACCTTTTGATAGAGCAATCTTGCCATCTGCCTAATGATTTAATGATGAAGACAGATGATGAAGGTTGAATTTGACAGTTTCTACGGTGTCATGGAAAAAGGCTTTCAGAGTATCGATCCATCCATTTTCTGAACAGCTTTCACCAAATGGGGTCGCAGAGGAACTGGAGCCTATCCCAGCATTCAATGGGTGAGAGGCAGGGTACACCCTGGACAGTGCTTTCAGAGTATGAGGTGAAAACACTACTTTTTTCATATTTTGATTATATGTATTCATTCGGGATACACCATCTACAAACCTGCAGCCCTAAAGCACTGAGAAAAAGTGAGTTTGGCTTCCACCATACTGGTGGACAGCATAGTGGCTCAGTGACTCTAAATATTGCTTTACATGATGTGAAACATACAGAGAACTACTGGAAGTGTCAAATAGAATGTACATTGTGAATTTTATCAACACAGTTCCCCATAAAATCGTAGTTATTTTGCACGGCACATAGTTCAGTAATTTTGCAGAAGATCACATGGCACAGACTTTAGACAATACCCTATTCTGTGGGTTCAATTTGAAACAAGAGGAATACAATTATTTGTACCATCTGACACTACACAAATCTGTTCAACAGATCTTGGAAATGTGAGTGCGTGAGAGAAACAGAAAGCAAATGAGAGACAGAGGGGAATTTGACTCATCATAAATTGTTGACACAGGGTAAGCAAAGAGGGGGGTTTGGAAGGTGGTGGTCGATCAAAAAACAGCAAAGTAGGTCACTCGTTTTTCACCTCTGGCCTCACAGTGGCCCTCTTGTGTTTTGCCAGAGATGCAACAGTAGCATCATGCCAAGGAGGCCACTTTGCACCCAGCACAGCGAGAGGTCCAACAGCTATAAACGTGAGTTAAATGCGGACTGTAATCGGGTTTCATATTTTGTGCAGTAGCCACCGTTTTTAAAATTAATGTTCTTACTTATACTGAGTTTAAAAAAGGAGCAAGCAAGTTTAAGCCCAGACGGTAGCTATCACATGACCTCATTCTATGGCAAACAAAAACACAAGCCAAGTCACATTCACGTACAAGAGAACAGTTCCTCCGCTTTGGTGCTATGATCATTTTCCCATGTTCTGCCAAGAACAAGATGGTGACACTAAAGTCTTAGAAGTCAGATTCAGCACGGATACCAACGTTTTTATGTGCAACACTGATAAATACAAGACAAAATGTTCTGAAAGATATGTGGAGCATTAAGGCACACAATTCGAGCTGTTAAAATAATCACTTCAAACTGTAGTGTTTTTACTGTAAAGCCAATAATCCATAAGAACAGAAGATCCAACATACATTAGCATGAAATAATGGAAAGAGACGTAAGTACTTTTAAAATATTTTCTCACCTTTTCAAGCTTCCTATTTATAGCCTCTGTGGATGATTTCTTCTTAATAGCTTTTTTTCCTTTGCTGTCTTTGTGTTTGGAGCCCTTGCGAGCGGCAGGGCCTTTGAACATCATCTCCATAACTTTTGAACTCTTCACCGTCTCCCCAATGAAGCTGATCACCTGCTGCATGCTAAGGACCAGTTTTTCCATTCCCTCCAGTTTCTGAGCCTGCTGCTCGGATCGCTGGTTGACCACTGACATTATGGTGCTCATCTCCTGGCAGATCTCCCTCACCTCTCGCCCCATCACCTGAGTTTGGTTCACTACTCTGGGAGGAAGGTGGATTTCCTCTTTGTCAACCTTCAAATTCTCCATATCCTGCTCAATGATGTCAATGTCTTGAGACATTCCATCTAGTCGATTGAGGACCCTTTCTTGAATGTGGATCAGCTTGTCCATCTTGCTGCTCAGATTTTCGATGCGGTTTTGAATGAGGTCGAAGCCTGCACTACTGCCATCTCCTGAAGAATTTATAACCAAGGAACTCATGGTTTCAGGGATTTTTCCTAACAAAAATCACGTTTCTACACCAGCCTGATATAAAAATGGTACAAATAATGTCCGTGAAACAGACAAAAGTACGTTCTCAGAAATAGTAGCCAGCTCTACGAAGAATCAAATAAAATCAAAAGAAAATAAATCCAGAAAAAGGATCTAGATCAAAAACTACAAATCATTTCATGATCCGTCAAATAAATGGAGACTATGAATCTCAAAACAATAAAGCTCAACTAAACTGAGCTCTGATTGTTTTAAAGTCAACTCTCTGCTCCTCTCCTGTAGATATGGTATCTAGAACAGAGTGAGTCGGCGTGCCTAAATGTAAATGGTCAGCCTACGTCAGCAGGGCTCAAGTGTTTGGGGTGGGGGTTTGGCAATGCTTGGGCTTTGAGACATTTAAGAGCCGCTAAGTGCTAAGCCTACCTCAGTCCTTTGCTTGCTATGTGTCAAAATAGTCGCTCCATACAGCTCTTATTCTGTGTGTAAGAGAAGTAAAGAAATGCTCATAGATCAGCACAACTGACACAAAAATCAACTTGCAACATAGTCTACAATTTCAAATGAACTGCGCAGGCAACTAGAATTAAAGAGATTTCAGAGACAAATATCAATAGAGATCTCAAATTTTAAAGAAAAATCAGTGAGATTGAAGGGGCTTGAAGTGCAAAGGTGGTCATGACTTAGGGAAATGTGTAACGTATGTGTGTACAGGTGTAAATGAGCGAAGTCCTGCCAAGCAAATTCCCTTCTTTATTTTTCGATTACCATTCCTGGTGTCAGGGAAAATTAGAAGAAGCCAATAGCTCCTGAATAAGTAGAGTACAATGTTTAACCCTCAAACTGAAAAAAGCCACAAATCACTTAAACAATGCTTACTCACTGACAAAAAACAATGATAACCTCCCCAATAAGAGTGTAAGGGATCGACTTTAACCGGGCTTGTGTAATATGACTATAATCCAAGTTCCTTACATATCAAAATAGGCGCTATAAGATTTATCCCAACAACAGGTGTGGGTGTCAGCTTAACAAAGTAAAAGCAGACAGATATTGTTATTTCCTGTCAACAATGCCATCACAGACTTAAATTAATACTGTGTCCTCCATTATTTCAAAGGTGATGGAACTGAGGAGGAATCCAGCTACGCACAAGCAAACATCAAGAGGAGCACAGAGTATGAACAGGGCCACTGTGGCCCAAGCATAACTTGCCACAATCCAGTGACTCAAGCCAAATTCTGGGTCCATATATGCAATAAATAATGAAATGGTGTCAAGGAAAGAATAGAATCTTCATGTCAGCTCAGATATAAAGACAAGTCACCACACAACACTGCACAATAATCTTTTTCCTGTATGCATGATAATTGAGCTGTGTCCAAAACCAATAGAAATCCTCATGCACCTAGGGTTTTTCCACTCTTTTCTGGGCTCAATCGAACAGCACGACTGCAGCAGAGAGAACAAGTTACTATGACAGGGCTGAAACAGATGGGAGAAAAAAACAGCCATCAATCACTTTGGGGAGAGACGGACTCACACCTGTCTTTGGATGCCAGTCGATGATAGATGGCGTAGGTCATTTGTAGCATGTAGTAGCAATTTTAGGGGCATTCAGAGTCAAGGCAGCAGGCTGTGCCACATGAAGCACACAAACAGGATTTTTCCTCAAAAGAACAAAAACATTGGGGAACTCTTTGTTGTAAAAAAAAATTAATTAAAGGCCAAAATTGTAGCAATGATAAACACAAGCATACATGACTGTGGCTTCATTATCACAGTTAATCATCCATTGCTTTCTGGCAGGGTGTACACTGGGATTGTCAAAGCCTGCATTGGGGATATAAACAGACCTTATGACATAAAGTATGTATCACGTTTATAATTCATAGACCTCACTGTGAATGTTGTGACAAACCAAATAAGAGCATCATGACCACTACTCAAAGTCCCCGCGAACTTCCTCTGCCAAGAGCAGTATCCGTACACACAAAGCAACAGCTGAGAAATCTACTCCACCTCAATATTAAGTTGTTTAGTTAATGTGACAGCAAAATTATCAAGATGTTTGAAGTCTGTCAAGTGCATTCAAATGCTTGGAAATCCAGCATGAATCTCAGGGAATGGCTTTTTGTTTACATACATGTCCTTCCTGATGTTACAGTTTGAACTTGAGGCCTTCAAGAGTGGAAAAAATGCAAAGGTAAATTGATATATAGCACAGGGGATAGCTCTTTAAATAGTAAAACTTTGAACTTCTAAGGTCACAAAGCTCCCTTCATAGCCACAGCCCATTCTTAATGTCAATTTAATTGGAGACAACACATGCACAAAAGAGGAGATGACTATGAATTATATCAGTTACACTTTTAGAAGGAAAATGTATGGGTGCAGCAAACAATATTGATAATTTATCACCAAACATAACGTTTTTTTATTTGGTCCATAAATACAATTCAGTTTCTCATAGCTAAAGGTGACATCTGCACATTTTGTCCCACCATTCATCACCACTATCACAGAAGTAGCAAATCTCCAAATCTGAATACTTAAGATATGCCATTAACTCTCACAAATCCTTTCTTGATGTTTTTCTGCAACTTTTCTAGCTGATTAATAACACTGAGTACCTTAATAAAAAATATTACTCTTTAGATGTTTTATTTTTCTCTTGGTGTGTTGGCAGAACTAATTTTGCGACCAACATGACCCGTAATACGCTGTTTTTCTGGCACTGAGACAAGGCCAGCTGTTAAAAATGGAGTGCCACCACTCTGACAGAGAACACAATGTCCTGGGGAGCACAGTGGGACGTGTGCTGTGTGGCTACTGTCCAGTAACCTCTGTCATCTCCACTCACACATCCCCCTGCCAACAGAATCTGGCAATACTTTCCCTTGGAAACTTATGGGCTTAAGTTTGTGTGGCAGCTATGAAACATAACTCCCTGTGCTAATGTCTGAGAAGTCACTTCGTTTTTTTCCCCCCTGCCTCTCAGGTTTTCACTTGGCACGTGAATGCAGCTGGTGGGTGCACTTTGACAGACTTCTTGGTTTTGTTTGTATCCAGTATTAAATCCCCAGCAGACACTATTTTTCCAACACGCGCACACATACACTACTATGAGTCAACATGTTATAACGTTTTAAAATGTAGCAGAATTCCTCATTCACACAAGGATTATTTCTTAATCTGGTTAATTTGGTAAGGTACAGTGCCAAATTAATGAGTATATCCTGTAATTTTCTTTTAACTAAAATAAAATAACCTAAGCCACTGCTGCAGTAGAGCACATTCTTATCAGACCTGTAGGTGGCATTATAGAGCTACAGAGAATATTACAAAAATATCTGACATGAGGTGTAAGATATAATCTCTGCTCAACTGTCCACAACAAGAGCAGAGACACAGCAATGTTCATAAATCAGTGCATCAGCTCACAACCAGCACAATTTAGACAAAGATTTGTGAGGACTAATTTCCTTAATATTTCAATATATTATTTTCTTAAATGTTTCATAAAGTTGACGTGTCATAAAATGTATTTGCACAATAAATATAAAGCCAGCACATTTTCACATCTTACCATTTGAATCAAAACAGGTATTTTACAAATTCAGGTTTACTGTGTTTCGTACATAGTTATGGAAGTATTCATCAGCTCAGAATTGATGACACATGTAAAAATGTTCCAAAATGTAACCTATGAAAAGAACTTTTTAAAATGCTGTATTTTAGAAAGAATGATTAACAGAATGGTGAAAGTCCACAAATAACTTTATATCTAAGCCCCTAAAGAGATGAGAAATATGAAATAAACACAATTCTGAGAGGTACATTTAATTTCAGAACAGTTCATTTCAGCAGAAATTGAACTTGCTCTGATGTTCATCCATATTCTACAAACAACATTTTTGCATTTATTTTAAAAAATAATGATGCAACACATCTCATCAAGCCTAAAAGATAAAAACATACAAATATCACACTAGGTTCAATAGATTCTTTAGATCTAGAGAGATTGTTCCAATAAATTTAGTAAGAATGACTAATTAAATCTCATGTTACCCGTTTACTCAGAGTTTCTGAGGAAGATTTTCCCAGATGCACTATTATTATCAGTATGGAAATATAAGAGGCACATTATGCTTAGGATACCGAAAAGGGTGTCAAAGTCGGTGACAGAATGCAAAGAAAGCTTAGTCACATACATGTGGATCTCCCACAGTAAATGTCAGTGTGGATCTCCTAAATGCCAAGAGAGGAATGGAAATAAGAGAGGGTGAGAGGGCTTCAGCTTGTGTCAGAGATACACTATCATGGCATTAAAGGTAACTACACTGTGTGTATATCTATAAGCAGAGTTGTATACACACTCCTGTAAATAAATATGATTCTAAGCAGACTTTTCCCAGAAACATAATCATTAAAAACTGCTAGAGCAACACACTGAATAGCTCTGATGAGTACAGATGGTTCACAAATAGCTAAATCATCAAAATTAAATTATTTACATAGAGAGCAACAGCATTAAAAAAGATCACTCTGGTTGAAAATTCATCTTGCAATTACAATGGTAGTCTTCAGATAAGTTTCTAAGTACTTATGTCCTGATTATTCTTACGCAAAGTGATGCCAAATGCAAACAGTCACTAGATGGCAGCAAAACCAGAAACACCACATTGTGTGTGTCCAGCCCTACCACTAGAGTTCCCTGTGCCTTCGCAGCAGATTCACCAAAGCCAACTACCATTAACACCACTTACTCTTATCTCATGCTTTATCCTTTCTGCTCGTATCCATAACATACCGGTATCATAACTACTGAGCTAAAGTTTCACAAAGATTTACATTACCACTGAGAGGACAATCCATCATATGGTAGATAATTTGGTTAAATGTGACATTTAGATGGATGACATAAGAACACTGAGCAGACAAGTAAGTTATTAGCTGCACAAAACATTGCGTCATATTCAGGCTGTGCAGATAAGTGCTTAAGGGTTTTTGGACAAATAACTCCTCCACTAGGTGGGAGCAAAGACATTGAATTTAAAATAACCCTTTCCAAAGTATTTAGACTGTGTGTTCTATTTGATATTGTTAATTAAGTTCTGATAATCATTAATGCTGATGTATGTCTTTAGCTTCAAGGTAAGACTGTTGCAAGCACTGAAATAATGACAACCATAAAGAAACCATATTTGTTGTCTTAAGCTGACATGATTTTAGATGTATGATTTAAGGGGAGGACAGTTTCCTTTACAATGCTGAACTCTTAAGGAGACATAATGACATAACACTTACTGTTGACCATAGCCTCCTCCTGATGCCTAAAACTCACAAGGGGAGCAATAGAGCTGATCAATTCCCCTTTTAAAAATATATAAACTGCTCTTGGAAACAGGACAAAATCTTGTCAGAAGTGTACGACTAGATAGCATATATTCAATACCCCTAACTAACCACCTAAGTATTGTTTGTCTGTTGTGGCTTGCTTTTTCAAATCTAAAAATCAAAACAAAAGAGCATAAGCAAAACAGAAAAAGAGACATGTGCCCCTGATGTACCAGCTAACACATGGTAAAATGATGACTTGCTTTCTTGAAGGGTATTCCTGTTAAGAGATTATCAAGTGGTTACATAAGGTTAGAAAATGTTGCTCCCTTACCAGCTGCTATCAGGTTTTGGTTGGAGTTATAATATTAGTTTGGAATTCAGTTTAATAGTGGGACATAAATGATAACATAAGAAGTGTCTAAAGGGAAAAGTGAGCAGAACTCTAAATCCTATAATTGTTTTCTGCAATATAGTGAAACTTGTGTGTGATGGAAGTGTAATAATGATGAAATTGTGAAATTCAGAGTACATAAAGTTATTATATTGTGTTAGCTGGATCAGCAACAGCTTAATAAGCTTTGTAGCAGTGTGTCCTCACCATCACTCTGCATATTTAAGGCATCTGATGCAGGTCTTAACAAATTCATTATTGTTCAGTTCAAAACTTCAAGATTTCCATGACATTAAAATAGATGTAAATATATACTGGTTGTTTTCAATGTGAAAAAAAACTGTCTTTTGCCCATTATACAGTCAAACAAAACATAATCAGCGCATACACTCAACATAACAGTGTCAACAATAAGTGCATTGATTTGGGAATTCTCACGCAATTTATAATTTATTGTGAGAAGATGTAAAACCATGATTGCCAAACTTACAGAAACTGCATTTGCTGCTGTTGCTACTTGGCTGATATTCTAGATTTCTTTAAAATGTGCGCAAATGATTGAGTTCCACAATTCAAACAGCTTTGTCAGTACCTGATGGTCAGATGCTCTGTTGCTCCTCCTGTTGCAGAGTATACCACACAGCCTACGCCAGAGGTAGGAAACGAGCAGACACATGCTATTGACGAGCCAAATGTCCCCCACAGTGCCTAAATTCTCCATGGCTTTCATTTTACTTCTCATCCTTTCTTCACGGCCTTGCTTTACCTATCTTTAACTACAAAGGGCCCCTTGGAGCTTAGAAAGTAGTGCCTCAAGTGCAGCAGATGACAGCACCTCCTCAGGGTAAAGCCCGCCCAAACCTTAACACCGTGCTATCCTCGACAGTCTCTCCTAACGCAGTCAACCCAATCGACACTTTGCAGCCAAAGGACGGCCAGTATGTCCTCGTGACAAAAGCATGACAGGTGCCAGCAAAGGGTGTTGGAGACGCAAGCTCTCTCTTTCTCTCTCCCTATTCCCAGTCGCTTTATCCACACTTGAAAGAAAACCTTATATTTTAGGCCTCCTTCCTGTGCTGCCCCTTCTCAAAGAAACTAAAATTAATGTGCACAGTCTTGACAGAGAATTGTGACCGGGGGTGTAGTTTCCCTGTCAACATAGACACTTGGAAATGCAGTAAATAAATAGCCTACGCGATTGGATTACTGCTGTAAATGTCACACACAAACTATGACATGGCACTGCAACAGAGGCAAATTTATTAAGTTTTATTCTTTGCATCATCCAGTGGGAACAATCACTCAACTTTTGACTGATTGTGGAATGCAACTCGAAATCATTGTTTGGGGAAAATTGGACAGACGCTATGTTTGAGGTATTTTAAAGCCAACAACCTATTCTTCAACGTAGTTCACAACAAATTGTCTTGCCAAGAATGCATCATCTCGTCAGTCACAGCTATGTGCAGCATGCACGGAAACCTCCCCAGCCTCCTCTAATTTCACCACCAGCGTTGCCAAGTACAATAATGAGCCGACTTTATCACCCCTATTCACCGCTCAAATGGATCCTTTGGCTGCTATGAAGACAAAAACATTGGTTCTGATTTGTGGTAGACTACTTGTGTTTCATCTGCAGCCCGTGATTCTTCAAATCCCAGTGCACTTGCTTTACAACATTTTTGGCACCTCTTGGCAGTTGTTGAAATATACCAAGCTGCTGCCTGCTTTTGAGTTTTGGCATTAATGCCATGTGTTGACGAAACAATAAACACGGTGTCATGAGTTTCCACATGATGCAAACATTACAGTATTTGTTTTTCCAAGTCAAAGAGATTAACAATGACACTGGCACATCCTCAGCATCAGCTGACAGGGGCTGTAAAATATCTTTGCGTTGTGAGATGCAATATTTCGCATCTCCAGGTTTGTTTGGTTAAAATTACTCATATAAATACAAAATATAGCACAATGTGCCTGTAACCTAGGGGACACTTCTAGCCCAGTCACTATATACCGTTGGGGAGCATAATATGTAAAGTATTTTCAAGTGTCCAATTGAGTGGTCTGTTTAAAGATTATATACTTTCCTGTGAAATTACCTGAAATAAAATCCAAGTGGCAAATTTTCTAAGTGATAAAAAGGAGCACAAATGCATTCATAATTATTTCTTTATGCTTCTGATACACCAGACCATCTTTTGCAAAGGGAAAGGAGACAGGTCCCACAATATAATAGGACAGCAACTTGGGGAAAAAAATCTGTATGGCCTAAAAAAACATGAATAGCCTCAGAGCTCATTGGTGGCCTAAATAAACCTGAAGCAGAACCAACTCTTTTAGCATTAACTAAGGTAAAAACAGACATTTTAGTAAATATCTATAATGACCATTGGAATCTTAAATGGCGGTTAGTTTTGTCTGCACTTAAATGCATCTTAATTCAAAACAAAGTAAGGCCTTGGCTATTCTTTATTATGACATAACCTGTTAAGTTGTTCATTTTGTTTTTTGTCTGTTTGTTGGTTTACTTGCACCAATTAGCACGGGGAGTTTGGAAACAGAAAAAGGAGATATAAGAGTAGTGAAAAAGCGTTCTCTGAAAGATTATCTCGAAACTGTTTTGGTCACGTGATTTAAGGTCAAACTAACATTTCGCGGGAACCAACATGGCGAGCGAGATGTCACCACCCGCACCGGACTCTGTTCAATGTCCCGTATGTTTTAAAGACTTCACACCCGTGACAATTAACGGACATCTGGATGTGTGTCTACTGAAAGGTGTTACCGACGGGAGTCCGTCCGCACCAGAGAGCGGACCTCCCATGAAGAAACCTCGCTTTAGTGCGGAAGCCGTAAACATAGTTGAGTCTAGCTCCTCCTCCGCCATGGCTGGCACGCAGTCTTCAGCTGTTTTCTCTCTGTTTCAGACCAACAAGGGTAAACCATCTGTTCAGAGTGAACCAAGTGGTACGTTCGCCGGTAAACAGAGCGACGTCAGTACCGACAGAAAGGGGGTGAAACGTTCGCTGAAAGAGCCCCCTGAAGTGAGCCAACCTGCAAACGCTGAGACTGCGTCGGTGTCAAACGAAAGCACGTTGAAGACGCCAAACGTTCTCCCACCGAGAATACCGCTCAGTTTGGGCAAGCCTCTCGCAGAGACGCTGAGACCAAACACACTGGAGGAATACTTTGGTCAGAGTAAAGTTGTAGGCCAGCAAACACTCATTAGGTCTCTTCTGGAGTCTCAGGAGATACCATCTCTGATCCTGTGGGGTCCACCGGGATGCGGAAAGGTGTGCAGGTGACATGTGATGCATTCCCAAGCAAGTTAGTAGTAGCACAGAATAGGTGATCTTCTCAGGGCCTCCATAATCTATTGAAAAGCATTGATCAAACAAGTACTTTTGAGTGGTTTGTATAATTTTAAGTATCCAACCACTACAAAAAAAAGTTCACAATCAGAAAAATACAACAGTGTTGCATTAATAAAGACCTTAAATTCTAAATGCATCGTCAACATTCCTTTATGATAAATTGTGATTTTCTTTCTCCAAATGGCTATGATCGCAAATTAGAAATATTAGCACATCAGATATTTAAATGGCAGATATACTCCAAATTTTTTAAATATAAAAAACCTCTCCTAAGTCAAAGAGTGACGCAAACAGCCTTTGGCCATGTAGTTGTTGCTAACCACCAGTCAGTCACAGTTGAATGACTTCTTGGGTATGCAGAGCTAATAGTGCAGATTGTTGTCCAGCAGCTTATCATTCTCAGACACTGTCAACATGCTTCACTAACACTTTACCATTCAAATCCTGTCACCTGTCTCATAGCAATCAGCAGTTATGTTTTAGGTGAAGTTTGATTGTGAAAAGATTAATGTCTCTCTTAAAATAACACTCACTGCTGTACATGGTGTGCTTTTGTATTTTGCAACTTGTTTCTTTTCAGACAACTCTAGCTCACATAATTGCCAGCGCCAGCAAAAAGAAGGGAACGGCTCGCTTCGTGACGCTGTCGGCCACCAGCACGTCCACCAATGAGGTCCGAGAGGTGATCAAGCAGGCGCAGAATGAGCTCAGACTGTGTAGAAGGAGGACCATCCTGTTCATCGATGAAATTCACCGCTTCAACAAATCCCAGCAGGTGCAATGCCGAGCCACAAAGGATGTGCTGAGATGAGGACGTGTTCTGTGTTTTGTCCATGTGGTCAGGCTTTTACTGAGAGGGTTTGGCCTAATTTGCTTTTTGTCATCCTCTCTCAGACAATTCAGCACCTATGTTTCATCCTTGCAAAGCAATTATGATTGACTGAGTCACAAGTTAAGATGATAGATATATAAATCAGACAGGATCATTGGTGACAAACTGTTAAACTTAGGTTTGAAGTTTTTTCAATAATCATTGAAAAACAAATTGCCATTTTTCTCTGAAAGGTATAACAGTAAATCAGTGAGCAGGTAACAGAAAGTCCAAATCCTTATTAAATGATGTTAGAAGTTGGTTTTGTTCAGCTGATTATATTGAAATAACAAATTTCCTTACAGAATGAAGTGTTAGTAAATTACCACTGGCAGTTGTTAGTTTTTGGAACGTGAACATGTGTTGTGACTGCATGTTTGTGCATCTCCAGGACACCTTTCTTCCCCATGTGGAGTGTGGGACAGTCACTCTCATTGGAGCCACCACTGAAAACCCATCCTTCCAGGTCAATGCTGCCCTCCTGAGCAGGTGCAGAGTGCTGGTTCTGGAGAAGCTGTCTGTGGAAGCTATGGGCCTGATCCTGGACAGGGCCGTGGCCGCTCTTGGTATCAGAGTTCAGGGTCAGGGCCCAGAAAAACTAAAAGATCAAGATCAAACTGATGAACCTGAGTAAGTGTGCCCCTGTGCACCAGGAATGAAGTGTGACGCATTATCTTACAATCCTTCGTTAAAAATGTCTAAAGTTTTCACTTGTCACAGGTTGCTGTCAGGGGCAGGAACTGTCTGATAACTAGGAAAGGTGGAAGATAACCTTGTTTCTGATGTGTTTGTCCATTTTGAGCAGCACCCACAAGTCAGACAGAAATAACAGAAAAGAGAAAGGCCCATTTGTGGGAGCTGATTGGTCTGACACTAAATGTTGTTGGCATAAATAGCTTTTTAATGATTTGACTATGCGGGAAAACGCTGTCATTCTCTGAATGTTGTAAATATGTCTCAGACGCCCCTCACATCAGTGTCAGAACATTGCGACCTCATCATACATTGAATAGTCCAATCAGAGACTGTATGATAGTATCTGTGTTAAAAATGGCATATACAAAGTCTTAGAACTATCTGTACTGTGTAACTGATGTGTAGTCTTGTTTTTAGGACAAGAATTTGCATTGAGAGAAAGGCCTTGGACACCATTGCCTACCTCTGTGATGGTGATGCAAGAGCGGGACTTAATGGTCTCCAGCTGGCTGTTCAGGCTCAGATGAACTTAGCCCAGCCAAAGCTGTCGGCACAAGATGGTTGTCCTCAAGAGATAGTGGTGACAGAAGATCACATAAAGGAGGGTCTTCAGAGGTCCCACATTCTCTACGACAAAGCTGGTAAGCCCTAATGTATTTATCATGCTTGTGCAAGAGGACTGAGTTTGCCTTTTGCTTTGGTCATCAGATTAAACTTTTTTTTTCATCCTGGCATCTATGAAAGTAGTCATAGTTTTTTTTTTTTTTATCGAAAATGGAATTCATTTGAAGGTCAGTTTTGATTTAGGGCTTGTAGTAGGATGTGATTCCCTCAACAGTGAAATGGTTGAATATGTTACTGTGCAAAAATGTTGTCTTATATTTTCTTTTGCTGTGCATATTCTCTCTAGAGTTGTACACATTTCTTAGCTAGTGACTGGAAAGAGACAATTTTCAGCTTCAACAATAGATCGTAAAAGTAAAATCCTGTATTTTCAAATGCTTTTATGTATGCACACTTTCTCTGTACGGGGCTTGCCTACAGGGTTCTCCCCTCGAAGGTATGTACTCTTTTCAAGTTCAAGGTTTGTGAAAAGAATTCTTACATCTAAGAATATGTCATTCAGAACCCCTCTGAACATCTCATATTTGCACAAAATATTTAAAGAAATCTCCCAGATGGTGCTTCCTGTCTACAGCCAAACATTTCAGGTTCAAAGTTCAGGTATAATTGACTGAGGTGAGAATAAGTGTGATCTGCATTCATAAGGCTATAGATAGATGCAGTTTGCTGAGCCTACCGCTATGGCAGCTAACCAATGCAGAGATGCCATGTTGCTCTGCTCTGTGAGTCACAACAGCTTCTATCAGCATTGTGTTTATTATTAGATGCAGCGCCTAAAATCTGCTCTCTGGAGTCTTAGCGGTTCCTAACATCGACCCCTTTTGCTGAGCATCCTTGGTTAAACTCCCACATGAGACATACTTGTCCTCTACTCTGACCTGTTACGCAACACTCAGCTGTCCCAAAAGATCGAGATTTACCGTCCTCTTTTCTCTGGGAGATGAAACTGTGCCTCAACCTTACCGAAGACCTTTACAGATAAGTTGTAAAGAGCTTTGTTATATCATAGGGTTTGGCATTACAGTTCGTGAAATAGTATCTTTATACCATATAATGATCTTCCCTTGCTCCGTGCGATAATGTGTGTATATATATTTTACTCAAAGGTGAAGAGCATTACAACTGCATCTCAGCCTTACACAAGTCCATGAGAGGCTCCCATGAGAACGCCTCTCTCTACTGGCTGGGCCGCATGCTAGAGGGTGGTGAGGATCCACTCTATGTGGCGCGCCGGCTGGTCCGCTTTGCCAGTGAGGATGTGGGTACGTGAGTATTTCATCATCTCATCTACTCCTAAAATATTTTTTGTCCATTTTTAAGATGCCCCCTCTCACTGCTTGCTTCTTGTATGGTCAGATTTCACTAATAACGTCTCTAGACACTAGACTCTAGTTTCTGCTGTATTGTGTTTTCCTACACATATTCAAAATGTCACAATTTTCTGTCAGTGGTGGTGTAGCGCTCAGAGATGGGTGCACACCTGTCTTGTTTCTTTCTCGGAAATGGGTTTTCCAGCACAGAAATAAATCACGTGTGTAATAAGAGTAACTTAAAAAGGAGGGATGTTTAAGATTTGTGTAGTTTACTCAGAATAAAACGGTGGTGTTTGCAGTGCCTCAATTTGACCAACCCATGACAGTATGACAGTGACAGCCTCTAGTTTGAGAGGTCAGCTAATATCTTTCCTGAGAGTGCAGAGTGGCGTGAAGCACACTGATACTGTGATCTGCTTTACAGGGGATTTAGAAATGGATATAATTAATGAAGACTGAAACCAAAAGTGGTTATACTATGTTCACCCATGTTTTTATTGCATTTTTGCAATGAGGGTAAATAGATGTTGTTGACAACATGTTGACAATGCCCATGGGATGCTCACAGAATATTTAATGGTACATAAATGTGTTCTGTATTGCAGTGTGATTGGATGTGTTGTGACTTGGTTCTTTCAGGTATGGCGGATCCCTCTGCCCTCCCTCAGGCTGTGTCTGCTTTCCAAGCCTGTCATTTCATTGGGATGCCCGAATGTGAGGTAGGCTGATCTAACCAACGAGGAGCTGTTTCATGAGAATAAGCCTTTCTCACAAAAGGTGTTTATCATTTGCATCAGGTAATCCTGGCTCAGTGTGTTATCTACCTGGCTCGAGCACCCAAGTCTGTTGAGATCTACAAGGCTTATGCCAACGTAAAGGCTTGTCTGAGAAACCACAAAGGTCCCCTGCCCCCTGTCCCACTGCACCTCCGCAACGCTCCCACCAGGCTGATGAAACAGCTCGGCTACGGTAAAGACTACAAATACAACCCGTCCTTCAGGGGTCCCATAGAGCAGGAGTACTTACCGGAGGAGCTGCAGAGAGTGGACTTTTTCACCTGGACACCCGCAGACTCATAATTTTGTTCTGTTTCAATTTACTCAGCCTCTCATCAAACTTAAAATAAAGTCAGTCAAATTAAAGTCACTCAAGATTTAGCATGTGCTGTTATTAGAAATGCATATGTGATCTGACATGACTGGTTTTAAGTTTATTCTTAATATGTTAATATTAATTTCCTGCTTCAGAACAATTACAGTTTTCTAATATGCTTTCATTTCCTTTTTTTACTTTGTGAGTTTGTAATGTTTAATCTGCACATGTTAAAGAATAAACCTTTCTGATTCCTAAAGCATTTTTTTACATTAGGATTATGAAAAAAAAATATGATGAATAGCACTTATTTTATGCATGTATTTCAGTTAAATACAAGCCACATATAATACAGGGATGCTGTTGAACACTTTATTGTTATTTTGCTTTAGCACTCAGTTCTCAGCCATCGTCTGCAAAGAAATACAACAGGATTAAATTTGTACGCTTCACAAAAAGTCTCCTGAATGTAAACTGGCACAATACAGGTTCTAAGTTGTCTCCCTCACCTCAGTGATCCAAGGAATGAAAGAGGCTACTCGGGTAAAGACTGTGGGTTTTTTCGGGGTATTGCACCCGCGTCCATCCACAAAACTCGTAATTCCTTCGACGTACCACCTGCCGTCTCCTCCCTGACAGTTCAGAGGCCCTCCAGAGTCACCCTGCAGAAAGAGACTGGAGGTCTGAGCGACATCAGTTTGCTTCACAAGAGCAAAACATGAAGGTCTGAAGTTGTTTCTCACGTGGCACGCTGACTTGCTCTCTCCTCCTGCACAGACCATTGTTGTCTTAGCTGAACTGCCCCACCAGTCACTCTGACTGCAGACACTGTGCTCCACCACAGGAAGCAGCGCCTGCTGAAGTGTGGTAGCCCGTGGACCACCGGCTGCAGAGAAAATGGCTTTTTTTTTAATTGTGATTATGTGATCATTTCATGTATCTCTGAAATGTCTAACAGAAATTCCATATGTTGATTTACACTGTGACACATTAGGAGTAGAGGCAGCTCTTACAGTAGAGACGGCCCCAGCCTGTGATGTAACACGGCTGGTTGTGGGTGAGAGCAGCGCCATGCTGTGGCAAGCATGCAGGCTGAACCTTGTCGTTAAAAATGGCAGTTTTTTCCAGTTTAAGCAGGGCGATATCATTCCTGCATAACCAGCACATTGATAAAAAACGGTCAACGTTGTAGAATGTTAGACTGGGGCTTTGCTGAAGAGCTTTTTTTCTCTATATCAAATAAACTTACCCACAGGAGGGACAGTTGTCATTCCATTTTGGATGGAGGAACATTTTTGCCACCATGATCGACTGTTCTGGTCCCTCTTCTTTGTTCATATCATGCTCTGCAAGAATCACTCTGTATGTGTGGAATCTGAAAGGGGAAGCAAAAATTGTCTATTCATTTGAAATGTAAACAGTGCTTATGTTATTCTCTGGTCGTTACAATTATATTAATTTAGATGCTTCAAGTAGCATCTTTGCATTTAAAAACAACAGCTTATTTTTGAGATTCACAAAAGAAAGTTTTCCTGACGTGATGCAGTGTGCAGCAGTCAAAACCCAGTCGGGAGCAATAAGTGTTCCGCCACAAGTGGGGAAGAAGGATTCCAAAGATACCTAATATGATTTGGGGAAAAACAGAAATAAATTGTCATCAGTCATGAAAAGAATTCTGCACAATTTGTTGTAAAGTTCCCTTATTAGATCATGGAGAAGCACCAGTCTATTTTGCACTCTTACCTGCCATGGCCAACTGTAAGCACGAGCCTCCTCCCCATTCACCACACGGCCGGTATTGGGTTGGTAATTTGGAAGACCACAACCAGACACTTTGGCACATAACAGACTTATCAAGCAGAGGAATAACATGCAGTTCCTAGATGTCTAAACAGAGTTCTTTGTTAAAAAAAGTGTGTTTATGGTGAACTTGCCTGTTGTCACAAAAAGGAAGAGAACAAGTGCTCCCTCCATCTCTCGTTTGTCCAAAAGAACAGTAAGTAACAGCCGGAGCTGTTTTTTGGAATCAACTCAAACAAATCAAACAAAGCCTGAGAATTTCCCCTCTATTTCCCAGGTGGCAGGACAACTGTGTGTCCTAATATCAACACATATAGAGACCAAGTAAAGCTTGGCATGTCTTATTGGCCCAAAAATGAAGTTGACATTCACAATTATTATATTTATTTTTGGATGGGATGAAATATGGTATGACTTCAATTGACTTATTGACCATTTATATCCAGGATATTAGCCCAGACTAAACGACCAAAATAAAATAACATTTCTAATAATGAAATTGACTACAATAAAATGTCTCCATGGCATGCCCTGCCTTTATGTCTATGGCAGCTGGAATTGGCGGCAGCACCCACTGTAACACTGAATATGATTAATCATATATAGAAAATGCATCTATAAAAACATTTCAAGCAATCTTACAGTATGGTGCCAAATAACTGGTGCTCAGTGTCCACATTTTTTTCCAAATTAGGTTGGAATGCTTATGGTACCCTATCACAGTCATGCTATTCTCACATTTCAAACTGGTAGTGTTAGGTCTATTCAAAACAAACATGGTAATGTTTCAGCAATATGTTGCTTTAAGCAAACAAATTTGTAATCGACAAACTCCTTGCATTTTTGTTTCCCCTTTGAATTGAAAGTCACATCTTCACTGATTCTCACTGTGGTGGGGGGAAATTTTAGGCTTTTCTTACTAAAAAGTACTAAGAACACTGTACATCTGCAACAGATCAATAGTATAATAACAATGTGTCACAATTGGCCTTGCGATGGACTGGCGGACCTTCCAAGGTGTACCCCACGTCTCGTCCATTGACCACTGGGTTAGGCCCCAGCCCCCCCCCCCCCCCCCGACCCCATTGGGGGATAAGCAGTAACGATAATGGATAGATGGATTGATGTCTCACAATGGTTAGACTTAAAATGTGGAACAGTAATGGCCTTTGAAATCTTCCCTGTTTATTTTGAGGTTTGGGAACATCTTACATGGTTAAAAATCAATCAATCTATTATCAGCAGATGTCAAATGTTCCCCTTTAACTGAAAATTCATGTCTGATTGAATAAGCAACCAAAAAGCATCTGCCATGGTTCTGCCTTATTTTCAAATTGAGATAAACAATTTGGTTTTATGAATAACTGTGAAGAAATAAGGTATAAATAAAGAAAATAATAGAATTCAACTAAACTCAAAATGAATAAATTACAAACAGCTGCACAAAGGCTTTTAGGGGTTTCAAACAGGGCTTTACTTTGACTTTTTTTCCTATCCAACAGGGGTCGCTGTAGAGACGTATGTTTCAGCACAGCTATTGGACAGCGAAGAAGAATTTGTAGTTTAAAGATGGCGCTACCCGGTGCTCTACTCGTGCGACTGAAGTCTCTGTGCAATGTCACCAAATGCGTCACTATCGGTGAAAAAACAGCGTCAAACTGGAGCAGAGAAATGCGGTGGTATGGGACAAAAGCCCGGAGCTTTCGGGAACCTGGCACGTCTCATGTCCAAAATAAGCGAGGTGAGAGAGAAAAACGCCGGTTAGCTAAGGCTAGCTAACAGGTGACAGTTATCACCTGCGTTTACTTCAAGGACTTTCATTGTGTTGGGACGCATCATTCCCGTTTAAATATCACGGTCTTTTTTTACAGTATTCATATGGTTGGTAGGAGCTGTGTATGATTATAGTTGACCTTTCTTCAAGTCTGACCTTCTTAAGTTTTTTTGTTTATTAGGTAACGTTAGCTCAGACCTGCTGAAGGAGTTTCCAGATCCCAAAAGCCTCTTGAACAATACTTTATCTCGGTCACTGGGAGTGAGCGACCTTACCCAGCTCATCCAGTATAGCTGCACAGAACAAGCTGGTGTCAAGGTCAGTGCAGTCATGATGATGAAAGACTTTAATATTTATATTCTGGCTTTTGTTTCAGGCGGCCTGTGATGTAACTGTGTTTTTCTTCCATTACTTCTTCTAGAAAGCCACTGTCACCCTGCAGTGGCCCTGCGACATTCAAGAGGACGGTTATGCATCCAAGAAGATAGATGCAGAGCGGTTTGCTGCTGCCGCTGCTTGTCTCAAGCTGAGGGTGAGCTGCTGTCAGAGGAGAATAGGTCCCATTAACGTCTTGTTTTGCCAACTCGATCCTCAGCACTGTTTGTTTACAGGAAATGGGTGTTATTGGCCCCAAGAATCAGCTCCCGAAGAGGAGGACCGGTCGGGGAAGGGGAGGGCTACTTTCCCACTTTCGTGATAATGAAGAAGACAGCTTGCAAGATGATATCCACTTATTCAGATCAAGAGAAGTAGAACAATTGCCTTCGAAAGAAGTCTCCGTAGTCTCTGAGGCTCTTTCCCTTTTTCCACAACCTAAGTCTCTCCTGACCAGGGTTGTCCAGGTGGCCACATCATCCAACAGAATCAGGGTTAGTAGATATGCTCATTCTCTGCATTGCCAGCTTGTGCTTTTTTTGTAAGCTACATTAACGTATTACTGCAGGAGCTGATACAGTTCAGAACATCGGGGGGAAAGCTAAAGAAGTGTGAACTGACTCTGCATTGGCCTGAGGAGATGGCATTTACGGCCACAGCGAGCAACCGGGTAACCGCAGAGAAGAGGGCTGCAGCACTCGCCTGCATGAAGCTGAAGGTGAGGCGAGCTTTGCTAAGCTATTCTTGCCATTACCTTCATGTCAGAACTGTGTCAAGACATACATCGTGCCCCCTGGTGCAGGAGCTGGAGCTTCTGGATAAAGACAACAACCCACTGACTCATGCCAAGTACCATCGAGAGAAGGTGAAGGAGGTTGGGGAGAGGGAGAGGCGTCCACTCCCAGTGCAGGTGCCCGAGTACCTGGAGCAAAACATGAGGGAATACCTCAAAGAGGTTAGTACTCATCGCTCTTCACCCACATGTGGGATGGTTACATAGACTTAATTCATTATTATTAATATCATTATTCTAAGAATTATAATTTCACATTCAATAATTGATGTAAAAAATTACTGGGAGGTGGTTAAAATTTTGATGGATCTTTTTGTGTTAATCTTGGTAATTCTAAATCTAAAGTATTCTTCTTTTAGACAAAGAGGGTTCGAAAGAAAAATATAAATAAGTTTCGGTTTGGTAGCCCATCATATCTGTTTTTGCAACAAAAAAAAGTACTATTTTTGTTTTAAAAGTTATTATTGCTTAATGATACCTTATTTCTGTCATAGTACCCAGCAGCGATAGAGGTTCAGAAACTATGGGAGGAAGAGGAGTTAAGAGCACAGCAGACTGAAAACCAGGAGGAAGACGATGAGGATGAAGACTTTGTAACTGATGCCATCACGGGCAGGCCGTACAGGCCTCCGTCTGAACGTCAGGCTCAGCTGCTCAGCCGCCGCCTGCAGGAGGAGTGGGAGCGTGCAAACCCCGGGCCGTGCGTGGAGCTGCCGGTGGACGCCCACCGCCAGCGTGTGATGGCAGCTGTGCGGTCCTCCAGGGTGGTCGTGCTCGCCGGTGAGACGGGATGTGGCAAAACGACACGAATCCCTCGCTTCCTGCTGGAGGAAGAGGTGAAGCGTGGGGAGGGCGCCGAGTGCAACATCCTGGTGACTCAGCCCCGTCGGATCAGTGCCGTGTCAGTGGCCCAGCGCGTTACTCATGAGATGGGTCCAGATCTGAAACGCTATGTGGGATATCAGGTGTGCACACAGTCCTCTCCTCTTTAGGAAAAGAATCCTGAATTGGATCATGGTTAAATTAAAAGGTCTTTGACTGAATATATGAAGGGATTTGACATATTTGTTTGAATATCTGTTGTTTTGTTTTTTATTTAAAGAAAAACTGAATTGAATTGCTAGGTTATCAGTCAGAACTGAACCAGGTTACAGTTTATCTACTTTCCTTCTTGCGGCTGGTGCAATAACACTGCTGTTTACGCAGGTGAGGCTTGAGAGCAGACCCCCCGAGCAGAGCGGAGGAGCAATGCTCTTCCTGACGGTGGGTGTCCTGCTGCGGAAGCTTCAGTCCAATCCCACTCTGAAGGGCATCAGTCACGTCGTGGTGGATGAGGTCCACGAGAGGGACATCAACACAGACCTACTGCTTGCCTTACTGCGTTCGAGCTTAAAGGAGAACCCTGACCTGCGGGTTGTCCTGATGAGCGCCACTGGAGACAACCACAGACTGGCTGAGTACTTTGGTGGCTCCCCTATCGTGAAAGTGCCGGGATTCATGCATCCGGTACGGGACAGATACCTGGAGGACGTGCTAAGAGAGATGGGACGACAACCTCCTGTCCAAGAGAGAGGGGGGAAAGACAAGCAGGTGAAGCTCAAAACTCCCCCTTCAAAATATCCACCATGTAGCTATTTTTTCATGTGTCTCACAAGTTTGAGTTGATCTTATTTAAGGGAAAATTTGAAGAGACATCACCAGATCTGAATTTAGTGGCTGATCTGCTCGAGCACATTGACAAAAACGGAGATCCAGGTGAGTAATGCACAGTCACAAATCGATGTGTTTGGTCTGAGCTTTTTCTATTTGCTTGTAATACTCCTTCCTCATCATTTTGTAGGTGCGGTGCTATGTTTTCTTCCTGGTTGGCAGGACATCAAAGCAGTTCAGCAGAAACTTGAGGAAAACCCACACTTTTCATCAGATTCACACATGATCATACCATGTAAGTAAGAAACGGATCTCTTTACTAAGAATATAGAGTTTTCTTTCTCTGGTTTGCTGAGTCCATCATTTCTTCTGTTTTGATTCTAGTGCATTCTAGTCTATCGGTGGCTGATCAGCAGGCTGTGTTCCATCGCCCAAAAGGGGGACAGAGGAAGATTGTACTTGCCACAAACATTGCTGAGACCTCCATTACAATAGATGACATTGTGCACGTTGTGGATGCAGGAACCCACAAAGAACAGAATTATGACCAGAACACAAAGGCTAGTATTTCCACTTTGCTTCCGTTTCCTGTCAGTCATGTGCTTTATGGTAAAACTAATCCATCTGTTCTGTGTTCCAGGTCTCCTGTCTGGATACAGTTTGGATATCACGCTCTAATGTCACACAGAGGAAAGGGAGAGCTGGACGTTGCCAGCCAGGACAGTCCTACCACCTGTTTCCAAGGAAACAGTTGGAATCCATGAGTCCCTTTCCTATTCCCGAGATCCTCCGCACACCGCTTGAGAGTTTAGTGATGCAGGCTAAAATCCACAGTCCCAACTCTAAGGTGCACAAACAAAACTATGGCTTTTGTTATTTTTTGGTCACTTACTCTTCTGTCAAAATATTTGATAACATGGATTGTGTGTGTGTGTGTATTTGTGTCTAGGCTGTAGATTTCTTATCCCAAGTGTTGGACAGTCCTGAACAAGAAGCTGTGATAGCTGCTGTGCAAAACCTGCAGGACATAGGTGAGTGAAGAATCCACATAGGCACCCGTGCAAAGTGCAGCATAGGACTAAATGCCACACACTGTTTTTCCTTGGCAGGCGTTCTGGATAAAACGGAAACCCTGACTCCTCTGGGAGAGCGAGTTGCCTGCATGTCATGTGACCCGCGGCTAGGCAAAGTGCTGGTGCTGAGTGCTATGTTCAGATGTGTTCTGCCCATTCTGTCAATCGCTGCCTGTCTCACCAGAGATCCTTTCCACAACAGCATGCAGAACAGAACACTCGTCCACAAAGTGAGTTTTAATGGACTTTTTTTTTTTCTGCTTTGGGTCATGACACATTTTGGCCTCCATGTAATTTACGATCTTAATATCCACAAAACTTTTGAAGCAGAAAGTTCTGGTCTCATTCAACTATTTCTGTTTTGCCCATCCAGGCCAAAGAGGTTCTGAGCGGCTCAAGCTTCAGTGACTATCTGGTGTTCAGTAGAGCAGTCCTGGGCTGGAGGAGAGTTCAGCAGGAGGGTGACAGAGAAGACAGATACACATTTCTGGACAGACATACCCTGTCAAAAAACAGCCTTCGATTTATAAACGGTTTGTCTGCTATACATCCACGTTTAAACACTGGCTGGGCCACATTTTCTGGGTTGGGTGGACATGTGGATTCTCATTTTGCACTTGTTTCTCTCTGTGGCAGGTCTCGTATCTCAGTTTGGTGACAATCTGCAGGAAGCAGGGCTGGTTTCTCGTGCTAGTGAGTGCCAGCGTCACACGTCGCTTTGCAATGAGCACAGCAGCCAGGATGAGCTTCTTAAGGCTGTGCTTCTTGCTGGACTGTATCCAAACCTCATTCAGGTAAACTTCAGATGGACTGCAAAAATCTTTTCTGTGAGCTTGCTGCGGCAGGTTCCTTGTAACATAAACTCATATAACTATATCATAAAAATATTTCCCCAACCATTTCCCTTCCACAGTTGATTTTCACATTGCCACCTATTTATTTATGGGGATCAGTTTTTTTTTTTTTTGTGTTTGCTTGTATGTGTAAATCATCTGATGTCATTCTAGGTGAAGAAAGGGGTTATAAACAAAGGGCGCTTTCGTCCGAACAGTCTTTGCTTTCGTACGCTCAGTGGACCGGTGTTGCTTCATCGCTCCTCAGTGAACAGGTACGGCCATACTCGGGGTTCCTGTGGTGTGTTCAGCACTTGCATAACGTATGACTGATTTTCGTCTGTCATGTTGGTTGCAGAGGAAAAGAAGACCTTCCAACTCGCTGGCTGACATTCTTCAGTGCTGTCAAATCTAACGGGAATATTTTCATCAGAGATTCCTCTACGGTTCATCCACTGGCCCTGCTGCTGCTCACAGACTGTGATATCACAGAAACAGGTAGCATACTTGTCTCCGTCTCTTGTTTAATGATGAAGGATTTTCCTTTTTTTTTGGTAGTAATGACTGTGCTGGACTGGAGGATATGACATTTGGTAATCAGGTCAAAATGCTGCGTTTTAATTTGGTCATGTTAAAAAAATAAAAAATAAATGGTGGCTTTTGAGCCCTCCGATAAATCTATGCCTTACCTTTCTTTAAACCAACAAAACCCGGTGGGGTTATGATTGGTTTTTATATTAGATGCTAGAAATCACTACATCCTGTGCATTGTGTCGTAGTACAGCAGTAGATTTTCTTTTTTTAAATTTTTTTTATTCTTGTTATTTAGGGAAAGGTTGAACAATGAATGCAGAAGGACCCAGGACGTAATCTCTTTAATTTACCACACTTTTCCTCTCAAAGCCTGCCTAACATGCCATACGTTTGACAGATGGCATTCTGTTAGGTTAAAAACTGAGAAGATATCCAGTATTTCTGGATAGTCTGACTCCTGAACTCCATACCCTCAGATATTTGAACTGCTCAATTGCAAAAATGCTTCTATAATTTCAGACCTAAGTCATGTTGTTTTTTCGTTTGTCCCAGTGACTGACGACAGGGTGGTGGTATCATTTCCGGGACACTCTCTGGTGCGCTGCGAGCTCTCAGTCGAGACGTGGGAACTGCTGTGGGATATGCGTACCTCCATTCAAACCATGCTGTACAGAAACCTCAACGATCCCAGCAATGCTAACACTTCCCAGGATGGAAAGCTCACGTCATTAATTGTAGAACTGCTCAACAATACAGAGTCAAACCCTTTTCATAACACAGGAAGTGAGGTGGATTGAAAATGAATGTTGCCTGCATGCCGGTACCGGGGAGCCAAAGAGGGTCAAGTTAAGTTTTGTTAGTACTTTTGAATAATGGATATAATTATTTCCATCATTTAACTGGGAAGTCTTTAAAGAGCAGAATCCACAGTGGACGGTTCACTTTTGCTTTGATTTCAATATGAATGTTAAAAATCCTTAATGTGGATTGTGGACTTTATTTTCTATTAAACCAAATGTTTATTGCTTTCTGAAAAGCAGAAGTGGAGTTTTACGCTGAGTAAAGACAGACGTCACTGAACTAGGTTGTAAATAATGTAATATTTATTATAATAAACAGGTACATGTCAATCTGAGTAGGATTTTCGTCATTTACCGTCTGAACTGATTTGAAATGTATGTCTCTTTCTTTTCTTTTTCTTTTTCTTGGCTCCATTTAGCAAAAATCCATCATGAACTTTTGATGAAAGTTAGCCAGGTGCCTCAGTAAATTTTCCATGATGTCCTTATGGATCACAATGCACAATCTGTATACACAAAAAAGGTGTTGCATTTTATATTGAGTTAATTTGAATTGGATATCTTTCAACTTTGATATATCTGATGTTGACCACTCATTGTAAGAAAATTTGCATTTAGTAGAACTCGCTTCAGACCTGATGTGGTAGGTGCCCTCCTTTTGTCCAAAGTCGCATCCAGGCATGGACAACACCCCGGCCTCCTCCAGCAGCCGCATACAGTAAAATGTGTCTGGTTGCATTCCTGTTTCCTAGAATATGCACAGACCCTTTGTGTTATGGAACACCACTGAAATGGCACTGTCTTTAAAATTACACCCCTGTTTACAACATCAAACTGTTCTGTTTGAGAGGGTTTAACCTTTGCTCTCTGGATGGCTCTAGGGGGGAGAAACACTCTGGGGAATGCAAACATTCCTCCTTCCACTGGTTGGCAGCTGAAACCTGGCAGGCTGTTGAGAACCTCGCAGGCCTTCTTCCCATTTTCAGCCAATGTGGTTCTCATGTGTTGAACTTCCTGCACAGGACAGACCAGACTAAAGAGAGAGCCAACAGCAACTGCAAATCCATGCAGTCTTTCATTAGCCAAAAACCGTGCCTCGTTTCACAGGTCTAACCTGGTGATATAGAGGGTATGAGGGTTCTTGTGGTTTTGGAGGGTTTGTCATCAAATCCAGAGCAATCTGACCCAACACAGGCGCACATGAACCAGTGGTGAATAGAGTGTGGATGTGCTTCATAACAACCGGGTCCAAATTCACAAGTTCAACGTATCCACCACGCAGACCACACCTGTTGGAAGAAATTTAAATGAAGTGTCTGAACAGAGTTCACCGTTTTCAGATTTTTACTTCTGCAACATGTGGACATGGAGTATTTATTTTTTTAACAACTTTCAGAACGCTCTATAATATAATTCTCTAATTCTCATTGTTCTGATTGTATTGCTTTTGTAGTGAAATTATTGTCGGTGCATTCCTTAGATTAAGACTTTGAGAGGATATCCCTTCCCCTCATGTCACTGAGACACCTCAAATAGCAACCAAAACTGAGAACTCACTCTCCTGTGAAGCCTTTGGATGCTGAGTGAAAGGAGGCCAGCTCCACTGTGTCTGACAGAGGGGGCCCCATCTCAGCCAGAACCTTTTTGTAGGAGACAAACTTGCTGTTGTCACCGTTAACACAGCCCTGGTAGACCTGAGAAGGAACACATGAACCTGCATTTGGTGGTTCCCAGTGTGTTTGAGCAGGTGATGAAACACTGATTTACCTCATCTGCCAGAAGGAACAGTCTCTTCTCCGACACAAACCGGATCACCTCTTGCATTGAACTTGTACTTTGAACGTGGCCTACGGGCAACAGAGCATGATTTAACAGCTTTCCACCAGTACAAAACAGCCACGTCTACTCACTGATTAAATGTCACGGGGACCTGCTGGATTTCCTGGGTTGATGATATACAGAGCAACGGGGTTACAGAATTTCTTTGCAGACTCCAGCGCTCGCTGCAGCTCCTCTACCTGCAGAGTCCACCCCTCATCTTCATTAAGATAGTACGGGATTGGTACTGCTCCCAGTCCCAAGATTGACAAAGTGGTGATGGAGTGGCACGGCGCTGAAATTAACACTCCTGTCTTGGATGGACCATCGGTATTCACCAAGATTTTCAAAATGTTCTGATAACCACAGAAGACGATACAATGGGTTAGCCTTCTAACCAGTAACAAGAACAAGATGTGCAGTGAGGGAGTTGTGTTACCGTGAGAGCCCACTGGGAGCCTGGGGAGATGTAAATGTTCTCAGGGTAAGATGGAACACCACCATCCCGTCTTGTAATGAATTCTGAGAGTCTTTGGACTATTTCTGGAATGCCTGCTGTAGCAGTGTATGAACCTGAGGAAAGGACATGAAAAATGTAGATCATTATTTAGATCATGCACAAAGGAGAATGATTAAAATTACAATGGCTTTGGAGAAGAGACCAAGGAAGAGGACACATTTTAAGATATATTTTAGTTTTGTTTTTGTCATTTGTAATAATGCATGTATAAAAGCCTTCATGCACAATTGCAAGGAAAGCTTTAGGACATTTATCTCTAATATTTAGATTAGTGGAAGAGAAATTATTTTCTATAAAGCATTTTTTTTTTTTAATTGATCTTCTCAGCATTGTAAGCAGCATCAGCATGTATTTTTTTATATTTTGTTTTGGTTGTTTCAGTTGTTGTGCTTTCTTCATGTATCCTGAAAGGGTAGTTTTGGCAGTCTAATAAAACCCCAGCAATGAAATGCCTGCCCACAAATTTCTACAGAATACAGCAAAGTACTGTTTAAAAGGCTTTCCTGAGTGGGGGTGTTGCTGAGAATAGACTCTTCATAAAGCTAGCTGCTTCAGCTCTGCTTTGTTCGAAATGTTTTCTTTTTTTATATTTTTAAAGAATTTGTTTCATAAAACACTTCAACTGAAGAAATGTTCTATCTTTGCTTGATTTTCTTTTGGAGATCAGGTCATCTTTTTCTGGCAAAGCCATAAACCATAACATAAAACACTGGCTTCCAATGCACATGAATTCAGCATGTTTTACTCAAATGCATGCCAGTCGCAGTCGGACATGGAACAGCTTCACAATATTTATATATTGAGTATCTGAATATTATCTGAACTTCTCCTTACCCACACTTTCTCCGACACAGCTCTCCAGCAGTCTCTGAGCCCTGTGTCTGACATCCGCAGGCAGTTTGTCACTGTTCATGAGCTGAGGGTAAAGACATGCTGCGAGTACCTGTCAGACAGTGTATGAGAAGATGTTTGGTTTACACAAAGGTAACAGGCTTTAACAGTGTTCTGGGGGCTTGAGATTACCTGTCTGACGAACGACAGAGGCTTCAAACCTGCCCTGTGGGGGTCCCCAAAGGAGACGTCAATCACATCCCCGTAAGGCTTTCTCACTCCCTGTGGACTCGTGAATACAAAACAGGCATTGCAACACAGGTTGAACGACTGTTGCAGATCTGTGATACTATTTGTCTATACCTGTCTGAGTTCTTCTCTGATCTGGTTTGTCCGTTCGGCCAGGGCTGAATACTCCAGCTGTTTTATGTTCTTCACATTTGAGCTGATTTTCTGCAGGAAGGACATCTCTTGGAATTTTGTCTGACAAGAGCTTGTAATGTGGAGAGCTCAGCTGTTTCTATCTTTCTCAGGATCCAGATGCACCTGAATTAGTCTTCTAGTGAAGGATATAAATGGCAGAAAAGTGGTAATATGTGCTTTATTAACAGAGTGAGTCTGCTGTAAGACCCTTTGTCATTGATAAAGTGATGTTTTTCAATATTCCACAAATGTGCTTCTTTGTTAAATGTTAACTTTTCATCTGGCCAAGCGTGACTACAGAAAGAATGGCCGGTTCTTAATATATCTGACTTCAGATCTGCCTCTTATCCCGCTATTTAATTTTCAGTCATTTAAAAAATTGTTCAATAAAAATAGCTAATTAAAAAAAAGATTCAAAGGACCGTTAAATATGGTATATTTAAGTTAATATTCGACAGACTACACCTGGTTCCTGGCATAAGAACATAATAGAGGATATAATAGAATAAGACAGAAGCAATAAAAAATTATAGAAAACAAAAAAATATGAACTGATTTACTATTTTACCGTGAAGCAGTGAGAGGGTTTGTTTGGAACCTCCACCTAGCCATGATTCCATGTTTGTCTTCTTTTGAATATTCAAAATTAAGTTTTGTTTAATCGAAAAAACTATCAAAGAATTAAATGTGTCTAAGTTTTACCTTGAGGTATACGCTTTATTATAGGAGGTTAATATAAAAAACAGTGGCACTTTTACAGCTAAATCAAAAGCACAAATTCCCTGTCTCATATCTCACCACGTACACAAAGCCTTTTTCCCTCATCAGTAGAGTACAAATAGTTCACAGTGGGCTTAATCAGCTTCTGTAATCATTGATCTTGAGTCGTTAAGAAAACTATCTTACTATCTGTTATTGGAACTGTAACAAAATTGTAAATCAATAACAAATAAAATGCAAAACTTTTATTGGCTGCCCACAGCAGTTTCTCTGTCGTGTTCAGTTTTGTTTTGGATGATGTTTGATACTATTCTTGAATCTATTCAGTGTGTTACAGCCCGCTCATTTGGGAAAATGGGACAGTAACTCAAATACCAGATGTTTTGAGGTTACAACAAAGAGTTATTTAACTAAAGTAAAGATTCAATAATGAACACAAAACCTGGTAATCAGATACCAAAAATGTGCTGCCAGGGAACAAAACTGAACACAAAACCAACTGCACCCAACCTAACAGAAGATCCAGGGCTGTTAAAACCACTCAAAACAAAAGCAGAGCTACATCACCAACTGACAAAAAGTATAGTCTAGCTCCACAGCTTTCAATCAGACACACAGGAACGTGGGCAGGGCTTGTATGAGTGTGCTCATTGGTCCTGGACTCCTGGCTGCTTAAATACTGTGTGTGGCTCCTCCTTATTGGCGGAATCATGGGCGGAATGGTCGCATTGCGATGGATGGTATCAGCACATCACTGCAGGGAAACCTGGGTGCTGTGGTCATGCTTTGGAAAACACTGGAATAACGCTTTAAAGTTAATGTAAAACTGAATAAATTGTCTTATCTGAATTGTCTTAACTGAATAATTGTCTTATTGTCGAATTATCTAAGTCAGTATCAAGGAATTGATACCTACTTAGCACCAAATTGCAATATGAGGAAGCACTTTGTCATTATTATTATGTATTAGACTCTGTCCCTTTAACATTATCCATCATTATTTTTAGTGTGTGTGTGTGTTTGCACGTGAGTGTGTAGGCTACGCTAACAATAAAAGCCCACCAGTCATTTTTAAAATATGAATAATCATCATGTGTATATTTTTAATACTAATAAACAAACAGAACTGCAATGATTTAATAGGTGCCATTTTTTCTCTCTCTCAGCATCTTCCATGTAATAAGGTGTCCGCGCTGTGTTTCTGTACGGAGCTAAATACAAGACGGACCCCGCCACTTCCTGTTTTGTTTTTCTTTCGCTCCTCTTTAGCTCGGATCGTGTAGAAATGGAAAAGACTGCGGGGCACGGGGACCACAGTCTGCCCGGAAGAAAATGTGATCTCCTCAATCAACGGTGGACCAAATAGACCCAGCAGCAGAAGCGAGCCTCACTCCGCCCCGTGTCTCCTCGACATGGCTCTCAGCTCGGGCGGCTGGGGTCCCCCAGCTTCGGTCCCTGCCTCGTCCCAGCAGGCTGCGTGCGGCGGGCCTGTGACAGCCGCTTGCTGCAGTACCGTTTTGATGTCGGTCCGCGTCTCGGTGTCCCATTCAGGGATTCGACCCCTGTGCCTCCCCGGAGCAGGGAGCGAGGCTTTGCGCCTGCAGCTCAGCATGGACCCGAGCCGGGCCGGAGAGTTCCGACTGGCGCTGCGAGATACGAGCGGAAACCGCAGTGTGGTGAGCTTTCACACGCGCACCTATGCGTTAAGCACAACTGTTGTCTTTATCCACCCAGATACGTTCGACTCGGCACCGGCTTGAACGACAGGCGTGTTTTTGCAGCTCCGTGGGCCTGCACAGGAGCTGTCAGCCCGGCACGCCAGGTCCACACATGGCTGTGACATTGAACCGGAAAGCCTGTGTTTAGACTGTTTCAATCCGTCTATTAGGATCCCACCCATGCCTGTAGCCTGTAGCCTGCAGCTTCAATCAGAACTTTCGTTTAAAACTTTATCATACCCTAACTCCACTGTGAAATCCAGCTTCTTTAATACATCATGCACCACATTACTTGTCTCTATGTGGAATCAGATCTACACCTGCTAATTCAGGTCCAAAGCAACCTTCTGTACTGATACTGACTGCCACATGATGATGGTGAGCTGAAGAACCTGAAAAATAGGTGTGACTCTTAAAAGGATGCAGTTTATTACTTTCAACCTTTGTCCTCTGGAAGACCTGAATGGATTGCTCAGCCTTTTAATGCCACTATCAACATATTGGTGTTTAGGTTGATAGATGAAGCATCACTTTTGTGCACCTCAGTTGAACTGTGATGCAGTGGAAGCCGAATAAGTGCTCAAAACTGACCTAGAGCCAAACAGGGCAAGAAAATCCTACATCTGATGAGCTTGATCTTGATATACCTCACAGCTCCATCAGCTCCCTGAGATCACCGTCCAAAGAGAATGTTTGAAGAGGCTTTTAGATACAAGATGCGTGGGAATTTACTTGCAACTAACTTTAGATGTGGTTCCCCTCACACTGCAACCAGAATGGGACCAAGTGTACATTTGGCATATCGAATCCTTCGCATAAAATGAGACACAGCTCCATTTTTAGTTATGCATTTCTAGTCCAAATGAGTACTCAGGTTTATAAGTTTTAGAATTTGTGGCGACCCTAATCTGCTCTCTGGTCGGCTTGCCACATCCCGCCTCAGCTCTCACATCGGCCCCTTTTTTGCCAAGTTCGCCACATGACGTCTTCCTCTCACCAGCGTTTGAATCGCTTTCTCATCTCAAAGTCAGACGGTTCCCCCCACCGACAATTGAAACGCTCCCTGATTTGCATGTTTTTTTTAATTTTTTTTACTTTGATCTCAGTTTCTTTCAGATCATCTTTAAGAGTTTTTGCACACTGTCATTTCAGAGAATCCATGTACACTCCCTATGGCAGGAGGCAAATCCCTCTTTGCTCCTTTTGTCTCCCGCCGACAGGCTATAGTGACTTTGAGTTCCCTTCATTTCTACGGTGAATAAGAGAAAACAGATTATGGAAAGGGAGGATCGCTCTCTCGGTGTCAGAAGATTTCACACAACAACGACCACCTTATCGGGGAATATTTTCTTTTTTTCTGCAGTGTACTTCACTACCTTTGATGTTTGTTTTCGTTGAGCATGATGAATGAAAATGCTGATTTGTAATGTCCTACTGTATGAACCCATATCCTAAGGCCATCTATGTACTAAATTCACTTTTAGTTTACTAATTCACTAATACAAAACCATTTGCATCATTGCTACTTTGTTCACTTGTGATGAACGGCTACGTAAACAAAACTGGAGCCATACTGGTTGACGTTTAGTTTGGAAGAAGCGTGTTCACCGTGTTTTTTTCCCCCCTCAGTTCATTGCAGAGTTTGACTTGCGCTCGGTGCAGTACGAGGTCAAATCCTCTCGCTGCCATGAGATGCGTCTGGCTGCTCCGCCTCACGACTGCATCCGCTTCAACTTTCGCTGCGACCGGGAGGCAGAGGAGTGGGCCACCGTGGTGATGTCATCGCTGAGAGAGGCGCACAGAGGTGGGTGTTCTGCTGGTTATCTGAGCAGAGTTCAAACTGAAAGGAAAAGAGTTCTCTGTGTTACCTAAATAACTGCTGGTAATGATTCTTTTGTCATCTCCCATCTTGACCAATTTATCCTCCTGTTCATGCTAGGTGTTTTATTCTATACAAATGCTCTGTACACAAAGTCAGACCCAGTGGAGGCCTCAGGACCTTGCATTTGGAGGCTTCATAATGTGGGCTGGATGAGCCGGGGGCCATTGAGTCTGTTGAAGACGGTTTTGTGTGGAAGCTTGAAGTTATCTCATTAAAGCATCTTAAACTAAGATACCACCACGATAACAAAAGCAGCAGCTGCGCTAGTTGATTTGTTATCCGATTATATGCATTTAACCCAGGTTTCACTAGAGTAGTCAAACAAAGAGCTCCCCGGGTTTCAGCCTTTGTTCTATTTATTTACCTTTTTAATAAAGGGGCAGAATGTTAAGGGATTAATTACAACCAAACAATAGAAAACACAGATGTCGCCGGGTTGCTTCTTACACTGTTTTACGTGCATGTAGTGGAACACAAGACCTTCAGTTGGGCTTTAATCAGGGATGAGTATTTATCATTTTCTTTTTGCCTTTTTTTCTGTCTCAAAACTACTGAAGACAATAATGTTAAGTAGGACTAATCTTTCCAAAATGGACTGTTAAATGCTGTTTCACAAACATTCCCATCGTGAGCCCGTATGAAGAAGGATTTAAAAGTGATTGTTTTCAGCTCCTGTTTTCACTCCAAAGCTGCTTAAAATGTTTAAGCACACTAACATAGAAAATGTAAAACTCTCTGAAGATTAAAAAAATGTCCTAAATAATAACAATTTCTCATTTTAAGATTCTCGTGTGTGGTGGATTCACTGATGAATGCAACTTTTGATGGGAGCAAATTTGTCATTTTAATTCAAGTGGTAAAAATCCACACATCAGGTTCTGTCATCCTCGTGTCATAAAGTTTGTCCTTTATGATTTTTCCTCACGTGACAGTTGCGAACAGTAAGTGTGAGTTGGACGGCAGAGCCGACGCCCCCCCGGCGGGGGCGGCGGATCCCTGGACCTCGGCCTCGCTGCCTCTCTCCGGTGCGTTGTTGGCTTGACCGCCGTTCGTTCGATCCACGACATTTCCAACAGTTGTGCTCATTCTGTGCCCCGTGTGCCTTTTTTCAGAGGAGCTGTGTTTGGAGCTGGCGAAGGCCATCGAGGCAGGCGACGCTCGGGCGGCGTCCCAGCACGCGTCGGCCCTGGCCCGACAGAAAGCGGCGCTGACCATCCAGCTGGCCCAGAAAAACTACGCCGACGCGGAGATCAGGTCAGACGCCGGGAAAAAAAAAAAAAAGACTCCTAGTGTCCTCCAGGCTTGCAAGGCGCGTGTGCTCACTTCCCCGCGCCGTGTCTGTGTTGCAGTTTGTCTGTGGTGGTGGAGGATGTTTCGTCTTCCTGTTGTGTCACAGTGAAAGTTTACCCCTACATGACCGTGGCTGCGCTCAAGCAACAGGTCAGGAAAGTGCAGGTCGACTAAAAGGAGAGCTCGGCGTTGGGCTCTGGCCCGCTAATATATCCCTTTCTCCAGGTGTTCCTGGAGTACGGCTTCCACCCCCGCGTGCAGCGCTGGGTGATCGGTCAGTGCCTGTGCACCGAGCCCAGGTCGCTGGCCTCCTACGGCGTGCAGAAGGACGGCGACACGGCCTACCTGTATCTGATCTCCGCCAGGCAAGCCCACATCACGCGCCAGCTGTTCCAGCAGGACCTGGAGAGCGCCCTCCTCACCCCGCCGCTGCCCCCGGGCAACGGCCCCACCTGCCAGGACCGGAGGGGCTACAGCACCCTGCCCCCCAGGCTCCCCCACAACAACCAAGGTGAACATCTCTGATTTCGGTTATTTATATATCCTTCAATCTATAGTTCCTTTCAGATGTCAGAGCAAAGCTCTTTAAAACCTCCAAATGGCCTCAAGGTTCTAAAATACAGCTGTTGTAAACTGTTTGACTTCCCCAGAACTCAACAGAAGGCTTTTGTGGTAAAGAAATGAGCAGAGCTTCATTAGCGATTCAAGAAAAGGGACACATTTTTAAAAAGTAATTTCAGTCTTTGGAACTTAGTGGAGTGACTCATTCCAGAGCTTTTCAAATCTGGTGTTACCTAAATGTTTGGATACAAGCAGTTACCTGTTTTTGTCTCCCTTTGTTCACCGTCTCCTGCAGGTACAGGTGGAGGGAATGATAGATCGGGAAACATCAAAGATGTCCTGAACTTTGAGAAGCTGCAGCTCAATGATCACGCACACAAACCCAGTAAAACGCAGGTACGTGACCTCGCTATGCCGATTTAAAAGGATGTGGTGCAGCGAGACAAAATGTTCTAGGGCTTTACCTGTGCTCTGGCTCACCGAGAGCCAGAGCACAGCTTTGTTGTTCGAGCTTTACGGTTGTTTTAATTGTAGATTTAACCGTAAACACCTCCGCTCCCTCCCTCACAGCAGACCGAGTGGGCTTGTCCTTCATGCACTTTTATCAACAAAGCGTCTCGTCCCGGCTGTGAGATCTGTGCCACAGCCAGACCCGACACGCAGAGCTGTATCCAGCAGGTAAGGAAAAGACACCACGCTGTTCTTCTGCCTTCGGAACATTTAAGACTCTCCTCACTGACGGCCACCTCTTTTTTTTCATCATGAAGGAAAAAGGAAGGAGAGAAGATCGCAGCGACTCGGGTCTAAGCAGCAGCTGACTGCCCATCAGCCTCACACACACACACACACACAGACAAACACACACAGACACACACACGCACCCCCCACCGGAGCGAGGAGGCTAATTCCGCCGCATCCACGTTGACGACATACTCGCATAAAGACAGTCGAGTGCACTGAGAGTCCTCTGACAGCTGGCTGCTGAAGACTGGAGCTTTAGGAGCACTGTAGCATGACGCAGAGCTGCACCGGTCAAGGCTCGGACGAGGAAGCGGGGCGACCACGACCATGACACACACACACGCATTTGGCCAGACCTCTTTGCTATTTATTTGGGAGGGTGTGTGCACGCGAGGCTCCAACGACACCAACGGCCCCCGTGTTTATTTCAGGGGAGAAAAAGAGGCGGCGAAAGTTCGTTTGCATCTGATCGCAGCTCGAAGACGGGAGGGAGGGGCGTCATCCTCAGTGTCTGCCAACTGTGAAGTGAGAAGAGAGGTGAAGCCTCGTGCAATACCCTGTTCTGCGTGTTTGTGCGACATCCACTTTGTTGGTGCCATTATAGATGATGTGGGGCGAGTGAAAGCAGAAAGAGAGACGAGGCTGAGAGGAGAAAGAACGTGTAGTTTACAGGGTTGTCAAGTGCTTTGATTTGATTATTTTTTTCTTAAACATTGTATTTAGTGTATTATTTTTACCAAGATGCGTTGAGTATTTAATGTACATTTCAGCAAATGGTCTAATTATACTCAATTCCCTCTGAGCTGTCACAGCAAAGGAATAACCTGTTTTCAGAACATAATCAAATTATAAAGAAAACGACCGGTCTGAGTGTGCGTTTTTTATTTCTGTAGATTGCCTTTTACCCGAAAGCGGAAAACAAGAAATCATTTTGGACTTCAAAGTGTTTACTTAATTTTGAATGTGATGCCAGCGACATTTCCAGCGACGCAGGCTTCAGTTTGTGCTCTGAGGTGCTCAGAATTTGACTTCTGTGGCTGAATTTACACAGCATGACAAGCACCATAAAGCTGAATTAAGCTAGCAGGATAAAACCTCTTTCCTGAACATTTTCCCTTTGTCTCATCTAGAGTCCTTCTTAACCCAGACAAGAAGCTGGCCTCAATTTCAGACCATTTCCTGCATTAAGATCTCTTAAAACTGTTTAACTTGAACATAAAATCATGATGTTAACATTCCTCTTTTCAACGGGTATAATATAAACCAAATGGCACTAACGTGGGCCCCATAAATAAGTCTGCACCAGACAGTGCCCCGCTTTTCCATCTTTATTTCATCAGTTATAAATAAGAATTAAACCAGTTTATCAAAACAAATATAAAAGGTTTCCATGTAGTTTAACAGATATCTTAAAAGGAGGTGGACTACCAACCACCACCACTTCTTCCAGTGATGTTGAACCATTTTGTAATAGTTACAAAGAAACCACAACAGTGCATCATTGTTCATGTCCCACAAACCAAAATATTTAAACAGAAAGTCTTTCTCACAAAAAGCATCCAGTATGAAATTTAGACTATATGAAAGTCTTCCCCCTTTTTTTAACATTTCTAGAATTCTATCAGTGATGTGAAGTACAAATGGGTTCATTCAGGTTTGTTTGAAGTGGTCTCAATTCCAAAACTTCAGTGCCTAAAGAACCGATGACTTGGAGTGAATATATTATTACTGAAAAAATGTCCAAAAGGGGGGTCCTTTCAATCCCTCAAAGGCCATTCTTCTTTTCCTAACTCCTGTGGAAACAACTGTTGGCTCCTCACATTGCTCCTGAGGTCACCTCAGACAGCACTGGCGTGTTTGAAAGCCCCCGGTGGATTCCTGTCTACTTCCAGAACAGGATGTTCCAGAAGAGGAGCCAGCATGGATAGATGAGCAAGGCAATGAGTGGGTACACCAAAGATCCATACAGGCTGTGGTCCAGAATGCCCTGAGAGATGACCGACAGGTACAGCAACCAACCATCCTGGAAGCTGACGGGCATTTCCTGCAGCTCTTGGAAGAAAAATACTGAGAAGAGTAGCGTGCAGGCAGGGCTGAGGATGACCAAGACGAAAGCGGACAGAACCCTTGGAGGAAAAAGAAGAGGAAAGTGGAGTTTTACCTCAGTAAAACAGGATTATGTCGACTGAGCAACAACAGCCAGAGTGTGTGTGTGTGCAAAAGCATTACTTGGGTACGTGTGGAGTAACAAAGGCAGCCACAGGCACCAGGCTGAGAGCCAGAATGAAACCCAGGGAGAAGTTGATGAGCGCAGTGCAGCCCAGCAGCACGGCCAGGTAGAGCACGGCCACCAGCTTCAGGACCCTCCAGCCCTGCTCCGTCCCCTCGCCCGACAGCAGTCTGCACAACGTGGAACCAAACACAGAACATTGCAGAACACTTCCTCACCGATGCGCTGCAGTGTTTGAGCCGGTGTTTAGCCAGTGACAGGATGATCACTTTGAAAGGCTCGCTACAAAACCTCCAAGTAGGAATATATACAGGAGCCCACAGGAGAAGAAAATCAACTTATATATCCATGAAGCTGAGTTCAATAGCTAATACATGCTGAATAAGAGCTCTTTAGCATTCAATTGTACAGAGTTTCAGTAAAGTTTTTGGGAAAACGATGTTAATACATGCTCGTTATTGATTAATCAAAATAGAGGAAAATCCTTTCAGAATATCAGAATGACCTCACAGTCACAGTCTATGTGGAGAAAAGAGGCAAGGTGGATTAATTACTCAAATGAGATTGTGAGTTAAAAAAAAAACAAAAAAACATCCTGCTATCTGGATACAACCAGAGATGATTTGAAAAGCCAAACAACATGCATGGATTGCTGCATATATGAAGCCTATCGAGCCTATAATAAATAGTTGGTGGAGATGTGGAGCATAAAGTCAGCATCCGCTCTATGCCAGCAGAGATAATGATCACACAAAGACAGCTGCAGCTCTGCATGTGTGTGATGCCTCGTTACATTGCAGGTGAGACAAGGCACACAAATCTACTGTGAGCTGCCAAAATGAGAGGGACATGGATAAATCTGATCTGATAAGAGAGTTCAGACCACAAACTAAATAGTGCTTTTAATTCTGACCAAACTTTCTGAGATAAATGTAACGCCACATTGCAATGTCTGAAATGGAAGTGTGATCAAAGCATTTTATGTGTGTAACTACCTGTGTGTGTTATGAGGCAACGCTAGCCCCGCGGTGTAAACAGCAATGGCGGTTAGGACGACAGCTTCAGTCTCAGACACCGGGAAGTGCTCAACGGCCATGTCTTGAAAACGGATTGGCAGCATGTAGAGAGCTGCTCCGGTCAGGTGGCTGATCACCAGAGGAGTCAACACCGACAGCAGCCCCGGACTGGACTGTTAGGGCAGAGATGATTTTTGGAGAGCTGATAAAACAGACTGAAAAAATAAGAAAATGGCTTAATTTAAGTTTAAGTTCTTGCAGCTGTCTTACCTGCTCAACATCAACAATTCCGTCCTCAGTCCTCGGTGGTGGGGCGGAAAGTTGAACCCACAGGTCTAAGGCCTGAGTTGTGGTTAAGGGGGGGAAGTGTAACATTTACCATGTCAAACAGTGGTTAGACTTTGCTGCTCTTCATTTTAGATCATATTAAAATGAATTAAAAATGTAAAAGGTGAGGATACACGAAGCAGCAAGATGACGGCAAGGAGGCCAAAGGCCGGCATGTAGTATCCAATGGAGACGAAATGAGAGAGGGACGGCATGAGGTAAAAGAAATAGGACTGGTGCAGGCGCTCCAGGAGGTTGTTTAGTTTACGATACATTCCCTCCAGCAGCCTAAAAGAAAAATTAAGAATTTTTTTAAATGATCCATCCAATTCTTGCATACTTATTCCTAGTATTGTCCCAGGTGTTATTGGGTGAGAGGCAGGCACACCCCTGGACAGATCGCCAGTCCATCACAGGGCATGAAAAAACAAACAAACCCAATTCTTTACAGCCGTGCTCTAACCTGCCAATGGTGGTGGTGTCAGTCTTGTACTGGCGGAAGCTGTTGATGCCCGTGATGGTGGCAGCTTCAATGTGATAGCGCAGAAACAGGCCGTGGTCTCCCCAGGGGCGCCCACTGGCCTGCTTTAGTACCATCAGCATCATGGTTTGAACTGCTTGGCTGTAGCCTGACACGCTGTCCCAGTCACTTCTCTGCAGCTACAGAAACATTAGCAGACAAATAGTCAAATGGCAGGTAATCGCCCTGCTCTGCTAAAAAAAAAAGGTACAGTGTACAGCTCTAAAAGTTTTTACCTTTCCCTGGATGGTACAAAGGACTCCTATCTTCTGACAGAAGGCATAAAAGAGATTTGCTAAATCCAGGTTGGGTAACTGGCCATTGAGGCCTTCCAGCACTATATCCAAACTGGTGATGACGTCACTGCTGAGCTCCAAGGACAAGGCTGCCTGAATTGAACCTCCTCGACCTTGTAATGGGGACCAGTCCATACCTAAATGAACCATTACATAAGAAAAATAACAGGCCGACTCCATGTTTGTGACTTATATATATACTTCAGGGACATTTGGTGGTGTTTATATTGACTGGATGAATGCAGGTGATCACCTGTAGTATTAGTGTGGTGGTAACCCTCCAGCCAGGCCTGCATACCAATCAAATCATGCTCATTTACGAGAAATATGATGTCCTTTGCCCAGAATATCTGATCTATAAAAGACAGAATTAATATCACCAAGAAAATGCAACAACGCTCTTATGTTGTAAAATATATGCTTTGTTACATGTGCAAATCTTACTCCGGAAGTAATGAGCCAAACCGAGCAGCAGTCCCACAGCTTGGTTGTTGTTATCACCCGGGCTGCAGGGAGCACTGAGTACCAGAGCTTCTGTCCTTGGAGCTCTGGGGGCCCGAAGGATGCCGTACACATTTGTGCCTTTTACCATCTGCAAGGAATAGGGGGCAGGTACATTTGCTGAAGAACAGTCTGTCACCAGCTGAGAGCAGGATTTTGAGAAAAGTGGGAAAATGGAACAAACTCAATATGTTTTCGGGCTTACAAATCTCTCTTTGTTTTCATCAGGGAAGGGTAGTGTGCGAGAGAAGCTCTGGGTAAACACCTCCAGCCCCCGAGCCTGCATAGTTTTTACCAGCCAGTCCACTGGCATCCCACTGCAGAGAAAAACACACGTTTATTCCAAGAGAAGAAACGCACGGCAGAATTCCATCTTAAATTTATAGTAAAAACAACAATTCCTCTCACCCGACTCTCTTTTTATGAGCTGCAAACTCTCTGCCTGTGGCAAGAGCTCTCTCCCCTGAAGGGAAGCGCTCCTCCACCATGGTGGATCCCATGGCATTCTCTGACATGTAGGTCCGTAAAGTGAACGGCTCAAATGCCAGCCCCATAAACCACGCCACACCCGCAAAGTAGCAAACCGCACTAACGTGGAGAGATAAAGAGAAATGATTGTTCATCAAATTGAGTGTGGTTGAAGTATATTTTAAAAACTGTTCTCTAGTGACTTGTACTAACCAGATAGGAGCATTGAGGCGGGTCAGCAGGCTGATCAAAGCCCGTCTTCTGTTGGGGTCAGACAACAGACCCATCTTGTTGTCCTCTGTAACGCAGAAGCCCGGATAAAGAGGACCCTGAAGGCGACATTGTAAATATAAAATGTACTCAGAGCATGGATACCAATTAAATATTGTCATTAAAATAAACAGAACAGCTTCATATAATCAGGTTCATCATCAAACTCTTCGATATCCAGCCATACATACATCCATTCAGCAAAAGCTGGTTTATGCCACCTCTCGTCACACAGCAGCATCGACTGACAGCTGTGCTAGCTTGCTGCTAGCTAATTGAGACATTTCCCACGAGACTTGATAGATATAGAAAACACTGTCCCGTTTCACGACGGTCAAATATATATAATAACATGTAAAAAATATTATAACGAGCGTATAACAACATACCTTCGTCCCGTGGTTTCATTCACTTGCAGTGGTTGGGTTTTATCACTGCAGCAGCTGCTTTTTTGCAATTTCCTTGTTCCTGGCGGAACCCTATTACGGCGGACTGACTTCCGCTCAAACAACCAACCAACAGATAGAAGGAAATAAAAAATACACAAAACAGTGAGACAACTCCCAAGCTATAATAAAATGTTTTTATGGTCAAAATTATAGTTTGTGTAAACTCAGTAAGCATAAACTGTAATTTGATAGAATTTGGTTTGATGCACGTTTGTTTTAATCTTATCTTATTTAAAGGTTTGATGCACACATGCTCACACAATAAAAACTATTTCCATCCCGAATATATATATTGGGGATGGCAGTAGACTTGTTTAATAATCCACCCATAATACACATATTGTCTTCCTTCCACACCGACATGTCTTGCTGTACTGATGTTACAGTTAAGATTCTCCTCAAACTGTCCTGATTACCTAAGATTACTGAAAAAGCCTGCTTTGAAAATAAGGTTATCTGTTTGTGTGGTTTGGCACAGTAAGGCTGTCAATGAGGACAAGCAAAACATCAGCTTGATCAACAAAACACTTGTTTTTGGACCACAGAACCCTGGTTTCTTTCCTTTCTGTGGCCAGTTCCGCTTGCCAAACATTGTAAAACAACATGTCCCAAAAAACATTTCGACTCATCAAACACAAATGAAGAAGCACACATAAATTGACCCTTCATACATTTATTTCTGGGGTCAGGTATATACAAGTGTACAGAATGTAGATGAATGAATACAAAAATACAAAAGCTTCTTTCTGAATCCCAGTCCAGACGTTTTCTTCTTACGTGACATTACACGTCACTCTCGGGTGAGCATTGAGGCCTCTCGAAGGTGTTGCCTCACTACCTCGTCCAGCACTTTGCTCACACCTTTGCAGGCAGTCATTGCAGCTTCCATCAGAGTTTCCAGGTGATCCTGATGCAGTCTGGCGTCCATCTGGAGAAGAGCGATCTGTCCTCCCCGGGGCAGCAACGCTAAAGCCAGGGAGCTGACCCCTCCGCTCTCCTCGGCGTAGCAGAGATCAGCGAGTGGAGTCTCGTCCACAAAACCCACCGTGCAAGCGCACACGTAGTCCCGCATCGGGATGCCGGCATCAATCACTGCCAGCGTGGCTGCATTCACACACACGCTGTAATTCCCCCCGTCGGACTGCAGGATCTGGAACGCAACCAAAGAATGTTTAGCAAAACGTTCAACGACAGTGGGACATGGGAACGCTCGGTCTGAGACTCACCTTGACGTAGATGTCTATCTGAGAGCGCGGATAGAGCTGGGTCATCACGGCAGCCTCGAACGTTTGCTTGAGATGGAGGCTCATCTCAGTGGATTTCCGGTCCCCGTGCGGCCTCCTCTTCCTCTCTGCTGTGCTGAATGTTGCCATGCTGTACTGGCAGTTGATGACAGCCCGGTCGTGAAGGGCCCGACTCCTTGAACCTCGCATCTAGTGGGGACAGAGAGGAACGTTTGATCAGTACTGTGAAACTCCTCAGAGTGCTCCCATAACTGGACAGAAATTCCGTCACACAGAACAATCAATGCGAAACTGACAATGATCCACACTGTGTCACAGTACCATCGAGCAAATATGAAAATCAAGTGAAAAACAACATGTAGTTATGAAGGGCGGGAAACTTGGAATAATTCTAACATGAACGGGGTCTTTTTTTAAAGGGACACCACATAGTTCCGGTTAAATACTTGTTAAACCGATAACAATAGAGCTACTGGACTCCGGCATATAAGTCGTATTTATAATAGGTTTAACTGGGTGGCTGGAACACACGAGACACTTGCTTTGGATACAAGACTCTATCAGGCCCTATCATTCAACCACTCACCTCATGCGGACCGTACACCACGGCCAGAGCTTTCGTGTTTCCCTGCTCTAAATAAGCTGAACCGTCGGCCTGAGCGAACGGACCCATGCGGGCCTGGAATTTCCGCAGCTCGGTGGCCTTTCTTCCATCTAAACGGTATCCTTGGTCCGACAACAGTTCCAGACCCGCCATGTTTCTGCCAGTCTTGCCCAGCGACGCAAGATCCCACGTGCCTGCTGCCGCACTACATTACCCATCAGCCACTCACAACAATGACGGGAAGTCCAGAGAACCAAAAATGTTTCATTTACGCTTTTCAGCAAGTTAATGTCATTCGGGAAAAAATACTAAATAAACTGATCAAATACTCAAGGCAAAGATTTGATGCGTTGGATCTGTTCCTATAGCTGCTCTGATAAACAGCTATACTACTAATCCTTTGTTGTCTCTGTCAGAATGGGAAGAGGCAGTATATTCCAGCTCTGTGGGGCTTGCTGCAAATAGTCACCTTTTCAGCTAATTACAAAGATCATAAAACATTCCACAGTGACTCCAAGAAACAGAGGCACTACCGTTTGCAGTTAGTTTTTTTCTGCAACATTATCATCTCTCACTCTTGAAAGTACCTTGCAAACGTAAAGTACACTATTTACATTTCATGTATGTAAATGCACACAATAATGTTCAGTGTATTATCATATGTTGATGTACACCACTTCCATGCCTTGATATATGTTCCGTTCCATATTTGGACCAATTCTACACGGACCATCCATCAAATTATGACCACTCAGAGGTAAACTGCAACACTTCTCATCTTTATACAACGTGATATGCTGCTGCAGAAACCTGCGTCTTGGGACTGACATAAATCTCACCTATATCATCATTTCTGCAGAGCAGTAATCCCCTGCAGTCATATAGTACCAGCATCACCCCCCTAAGGAGCAGCTTACTATGGGACACCGCCGAGCACCGCAAGAACTACTAAAAAAGGGCTAACAAGCATTTGAGAGGGCTTGAGATGTTCCCTTGACCTCCAAACTTTTAAGATATCAATCTGATTGGATACATGACAACTTTCCTGCAACAGGGCTCAAAGGATCCTTTGCTTTAAGTCCTCATATGAGACATCTTCTGATGTTCTTTCACCTCGCCTTGACTGAGGAGAGAATCCTTTATATAACGAAGATGTTTTTAACGTTTTGTCTGATAAGTGTACACATAATACACCTTTTTGTGGCAACATTTCTGAAAAGCTCCTATATTAAAGTATCAATTTGTGAATAACACGGTATGCGGAGAAATGTTTCTGTAGCGTTGCCAAACTACTTGGTTCCATCTGGCTGACTTCCACACGCTAAAATGAAAAGCTGCATTCTCTTGAGACCCCTGGCAACCAACGAAGGATTCACATTTGGATCATCCGTTCCCCAGAGATAAAACAAGAGATAAAAGTGTACGGGAGGCAGGATGGCAAAAGAGACGACGGAAGTCAGCGATCAAACTTGCACACTTTTAAAAATAAAATTTATTAGCATCTCTAATGTGTATAAATAAAAACATATATGAAACAATGCATATACGTATAATGTCATGAGCTTAACAATAACAGGATTACATGTGATACAAAGGAGCAGTCTTTAGTTTAGCCAGTGTATTGTGAGGAAAAATGTACTTTGAAATCAAGCTTTCAAATATGCATACCTAGAAGTCGCAAATCTACATTCTTTGACAAGAATGAAACAAAAAAAAAAAAATTGTCAGGGGATGATAACAAAAAGAATGTGTTAGATAAGTTGTTTTGCTGTCCCATCTCTTTAAGATTTTAAAACATCTTTCATTTAATACATGATAAATTCTGATTCCTTTTAAGGTTTAATGTTAAACACTCTTCACACTGACCTTTTTCAATTTTACAAAACACGCTATAAAAAAAATCTGAAAATTTCAACTCACTCTTTTCAATTTTACTTAAGTCACATTGTTCCACAGACTTCTAACAAAGGTTCCAAAGCGGACCTGAAATCTAGGGACAAAATGATTAAAATGTTAAAACATGATGATAACAACAACAAAACAAAACAAAAAAAACCTAAAACAGTAAGATAGCAAATGACAAATTTTACATGTAACTAACAGACCCAAATGGATCAAAGAAACAAGTGGACATGCATTGTACTAATGCAAGATTTGTCATTTTCTGCAATGGCTTTCTGTGCCTGGGTCAGAGTACCAAAAAGACAGTCGACAGATGTTATTGTTGGGGAAGGGTTCAAAGGATTTGTCTGTCTAAGGCAAAAAGCAAAGAAAGGAAAGGACCTTTCTTCTCGAGTCACCCAAAGTTTTCTATTTGGTCATGCTTTAAACACTCATGGTGTTCAAATATCTTAAACCGACAGATATGCACATGAGACTAAATCTAAACCTCTGGTCGCTGTTTGGAACTATATGTGATGTGGACACGGCTGTTGACGAGAGGGAAAACGTACAACCGACTCAAATGCGTTAGCCACAGACAAGTCCGTCATTGTGCGTGGATTGTTATTGGCCACTCTCAGTTTCTGCTCACAAATCAAAAAAAGATCACATTTTAATTTGGGACAAAAACACCCAAGACTAAAAACTGTCTCCAGTGAAAATGAAAAAAAAAAAGAGAGAAAGAAAGGAAAAATGTTGAAAAAAGAAGAAAAAGTGATGTGTCTGCTTTAATACGCAGGTGTATGCAACAGTGTGAGAGGTTATCGGCACCCAAGGACCACGGCGACCTCCTTCAGCCTTGTGGAATGAAGGGACTATGTAGTGGATCTGAAAAAGATGGTCTCTGCTCCATCCCAAGTCTTTTAAAAGAGTGCAAAGAACCCCTTATTCTCCCTGATAGATCCATGTTCTTGCGTCCTAGAACTCAGCAAACTCCTTCGCACATTTTTCCGTTAAAGAGACGCGGATTTCCTCCTCCTCGTAGTCGTCAAAGTTGCTGGTGTCCCCGGGGCCTCTGCACTTTGGTATGAACGGAGCTTCAACCTGGAGGACAAACACAGACATGGATTTTACAGGACACGAAATGTGCCGGGGGAGTTGGAAAGGTACTCGCATGTGGCCGTGTACAGGCACAGAAAAGAGAGAGACCTACTCCAAGCCCCCTGAGCCCAGTTACTGAACTGTGTTCTATGAAGCCAGCATAGTTCTTATACACTGTGTTCTCTGTGCCTCTAGTTCCACCACTTCTCTTGCTAACAGCAGTGCGTTCCTTGCTGTTGCCAAATCAGTCCAGGAGTGTGGGCTGCCCCTCCACCCCGCTTCGGGCCTTTTGCCCTCCGGATCAGTTGAGACATTTTTTCCACCCGCTGCCACCTGACATTCTGTAGTACCTAGTTCACGTCGGGCTGTGGGTTATAAATATAGCACCCCCTCCCCAAAACAAAAATGTATTCCCCCACTGCAATATATCCTTCTGAAATAGTTAAATGTTTTTTTTCAGCCACATACCGAGGCTCTACTGACGAAAAATCGTTTGAGTTTTTCACTTCTTGAAAAGCTGGCAGATCAAAAATATTTCAAATGAACGAACACACCGGGTAAATAAAGCGCACATTTCATCGGAAAAAACAAACAAAAAATCCTCAGAGTGTCGGTTCTTTGGAATCATCAGTCTTCCACCAGCTCTGTATTTACCAAACAGTGTGATGGGCTGTCAGAGGAGAAAGACGCAGAAGAAATGTGTTCGTCTGAAAATCGAGCCACTCGAATGGTGGTCCTGTAGATTGGCTGGTTTTATCTTTATTTCTCTGTCATTAATCTCTAATTTACTGAAAAAACTCCCAAAAAGTAAAATAAAAAAAGACCGATTAAAAAAATAAAAATAAAGCATATTTCCAAAGAAACACATTTTCCCACTTGTGAATAATACACTACAGTGCCCATCTATGAGTAAACATTCAAACTTCTTAGGTATGATATGATAGTTGGGAATGTTTCAATCTAATTAAATTCAATATGAAGAAGTGGTAATGCAAATAACAGCACTGTCTTCAGACATACAGTCTAGAGCCAATAGAAAAGGGTTTGTCTTGCCTTTCGCTCATAGATCGCAATCCAGTCTGTGGTGGCGAACCATTTGTGGCCCTTGATGTCGTTGACGCCATTCTTCAGGTTGCCAAAACGTTTAGTCAGATCCACCTGCAGCAGGTTTCTCAACAAGTCCTTCAGGTCAGAGCTGAAGTGGGATGGGAATCGTACCTGGAAAGGTTTTGGGGTGTTCTTTTAATTTTTCATGTTCACATTCCAAATCGAGGGTTGCACATGTATATGTAATAAGCAGTAGAAAAAGACATTTAATCGTTCAAATCTAAAAGGGAGCTATTCTCACCTTTCCAGACACAATCTTTTCATAGATCTGAATCGGTTGATCTGCAAAAAAAGGAGGATAGCCAGCTGCCATTTCGTAGATGAGGACTCCGAGGGCCCACCAGTCCACAGCTTTGTTATAGCCCTAAAATAAACACCAAAAAAAAGGCTCTCATGTCTAAAAGTTTTAAAAGTGAATTACATGTTTGCTAAAGCACCAAACCGAACCCTTTTCTTAATAAAAGCCATGATAAGTGAACTGATGGTGTAAAAGACAAACAGGAAAAAAATTGTAATTGATTACTTTTCTTTCTTTCAACAACGGCAATTTTCCAAACTAACACGCAGAAGAGTGTAATGACCCATGTGAGTGATGACAACAGGGTGAAAGGTATCGCAGGTCTCCGCTGAAGTTCTGTGGTGCGTGTGTATAACGATGGAGCCACACTTAACTGGATCAAAAGTGTATAATGGAACAAAAATATGAACCATAGCTCAGTCTGCTGGGATTGAAAAATTCCCTGAGTTACTTTTGCTCCCATAGCAACCAGCACTGCAAGATTTTTTTCATGACACCAAATAGAAGACTTCAGCGTGTAGGAGGGCACAGTGAGAGCTGAGGATAGTTTAGTGTGAAGCCCCGTTTGGAGGATCTGCGGTCCACTGAATGCTTTAAGGGCCGTGGAGGAAAAGGAATACGTGGTACAGTGAAACCACCAGCACTGGATGGAAAGGGCTCCATAGATAGATTCTGGCTCCAAACTGTTTTGACGATTAATAATTCATAGGTAAGAGACAGTTTTCTACGTCAACTTGCTCCATTTTGTATCCCACAACTCCACTTGTAAGTGGCCAGCTGTGGGAGTGCAATATAGTTTATTTCAGTTTAAAAACAATTTAATATGTTACGGTCTTGGAAAAAAAAAAAATACTTAAAGCGCATGCTATGAGCTTTAAATAAAACAACGGAAAATAAACTATGCTTCTTGTCAATGCCACTTCAGCAGCTAAAATTCCAAATGTTTCTAAATTAGGTTTTTACTTCCCCCTGAAGAGTAATGTAGCATAAATGCAGCATCTGTGACGAGTGGAAGACAGTGAGAGCAAATGTTTGCTTTCCAGCACCCATAGAGCCACATGTCTGTGATTTACAGAGGGGACTGACAGTGGAAAAAGTTACACTTGTTTCTGTTTCAGAGTGGTTTGGCAATGGGATCAGGTAAAGAATAAAACACCTGACAGGTCATTTTTCAACATCAACAGGATAAGACACAATCTTATCATCTCCCAGCAATGTTAAGCACAATGCAAAAGTTAGACCAAGATTGAAAAAATTGGAACAACTTTTGCATGTGGAACTACTGACGTTATAGCCTTTTAGTTCAAAACCACGACTTCACTTTTCATTTACTAATAAAGCGAAAGGAGAAAAATGATCCATACTTTGCTGAGAATGATTTCGGGTGCCAGATACTCCGGTGTCCCACACAATGTCCAGGTTCTGCCTTTTACGCGTTTGGCAAATCCAAAGTCTGTCACCTGTGAGTAAAAAGTGCACACTGAGCTCTGCTTGTGGTCAAGTGAGGCTGCATGGGCATTTTAAATCAATCAGATGCGTTGGAGCTCACCTGAATGTAGCCGTGGTGGTCAATGAGAAGGTTCTCGGGTTTCAGATCTCTATAAATGAGATCTAGCGAATGTAGGTATTCAAATGTCAGCACTATCTGGGCCGCATAAAATCGTGCGTGTGGTTCACTGTCCATGAGGAACAAGATGGGTTCAGTGTAAAGAAGAGTGGCACACTCTGTGTTTTGCATCCAGTCCGTACCAAATAATGCTCACCTGAACCTTCCGATTCGTCTCAAGTGTGAGAACATCTCTCCTCCTGGGACGTACTCCATTACCATGTACAAATTGGAGTTATCCTACAAAGCAAACAACAAAAGAAAAACTCGCATTTTGCAGGAGAGCAATGGGGGGGGGGTGATGTTCATCAAATAACCACACCGTACCTTAAATGCGTACTCAAGCTTGACAAGAAAGGGGAAGCTCACTGCTTGTAATATCCTCTTTTCATTTAGCGTGTGTTCTATTTGCTTGAGTTTCACCACCTGAAAAATGAGGAGATAAGACAGCTTTATCAGGAAAATGTCACTTAGATTTGCAACAGTTAGGGTCCTTTAAAATATGAAGCTGATTTACGTTCATATCCATTTCACATGTAACTCTTGTCATTCTGTAATACAGCACAACTAGTTTTAAAAGTAATTCTCAAGGAGATAAACAGTCATTTTGACAGTTATGCTGAGCAGCAATAAACTTTCATAGGCTCTGCACATTCAATGGTCATGTCAGCTTTACTATTTGTTTGAAAATTCCCTCAGAGACCTGACATATCTGCCACTGACCTTCTGCTTGTCCAGGATCTTCATAGCAAAATATTGCTCTGACCCTTTGTGTTTCACCAGCATGACTCTCCCAAATGAGCCGGTACCCAGAGTCTTTAATCTGTCAAAGTCATCTAGGCTCGTCGTGCTCTGTGGAAACAACTCACGTTAGAGGACTCTCTGCACAGAGATTCTAAATGTTGCGTTGAACTTTTCATCACTCTGACCTGTGGTGGGCATTCCCATTTCCGTAAGAAATCTTCTTTGGCTTTGGCTAGAAACTCTTTTACTAAAACACAAAAAAGACAAATACAGTTGGTACACTGTTTTTTGGGGGGGGAACCACGCACAAACAAAAGGGGAATTAAGTGAATTGACAAAAAGACTAATTTGATATTATATGGCAAGAGAAAGGGGAGAAGGTTTTGGAATATAAATTAAATTGTGAGGCAAAGGAGAAGGAACAAGGGCAGGATCAACTCTCATCTGGATATGAAACAAATGGCTTCAGAAAAACAGCGCACAGTTTACAACGACAGGGAAAAACACAACACAATCAACATTCATAACAGGCAGACAAGTGATGCGTGCCAAGAAACTCAGCTCTGTGTTATTTAAGAGCAAAATACAACAGTGTAAGGGGAAAACACACCACACTGGAGCTATTAGAAACACTTTTCTGAGCCTCTTGTGCATCACTTACAGTAACACAAATTGTGGAAAGGCTAATAAACACAGCTTAGATATGGTGAACAAAGACAAACCAATGTAAAGGAAACACAGCAGATTGCAGGTATCCAGATTGAGAGAATGCAGACGACAGAAAAATAGACAAGCACAAGACACTGACTTATTATCAAAGCACGCAAGCAAGCACATCAAGCAGGTTTTCAAAATCAAACCAACGCCGTTTTGCCATTCTGCTCATCGTTTTTTTCTCTTTTTTTGTGGAATTTTAGCGTACCAAACGTCTCTATTGATCACCAAGGTTTTGCAGGAACAATCACCCACACGGATGGAATGATACAGAAAAAGGAGACAGAGAAATATAGAGTTCATGTACATGACAAGTATATCACAGCAAAACAAAAACAAGAGACATATGTTATGAATTAAAGCAAAAGACATGAGAACATGGCTGACAATCACCTGAGGAATTTAAGCCTAGACTAACTGTCTACTGTGGCAGTCGAAGAACAGGTGTACCAAAATGCCAGGGCGCAGAAATTCAGTCATGCACATTAGTACGGATGGAAAAGATAACAGTCCAAAGCAAAACAAAAGGAACACTTTAAAAACTTCACTGAGTTGATTCAAAGGGATTTGACTTCAGACTTCTATTGTCAAACTTATTCGAACTTCTCTCCCTGTAATAACCTTGAAATTATGATGAACACATAAAAAAAAAGTGCTGACACAAAACAAGTAGAGAAAAAAAGCGGGAAAAAAAAGAATCAGCAGATACTCCGATAAGCGCGTTCTGTCTAAAAATACCAAATATTTCTGTAGTTCCATATTCTCCATGAAGAGAGCTGGCTGCTTTTAATTGTTATCCAAAAGCTGCTCAGAGTTATCATTATTAGTTTGACTTGACAATTGTTTTAGTGACAGTTTCTGAAAAAATATATATATTTAAAAATCAGAATTTCCAAAAGGTAAAGATGACATCAGAGACATTTGAATTGTCTCCCTAACTAAACATACTGCTCTGAAGCTGAGAAATCTTTAGCAGTTTAAAAGAAATTAAAACTTGTCTGCAACATTTTTGTCGTTGGAAGGGAAATAATGAACCAATTTAAAGTCTGCAGGGGTGGCCAACCCCTTCTAAGATCAATGCCAAAATTCAGCCAAGCATAACAGGGCCGAGTTATGTCGACCTCTCCTGCAACACTACAGTGTGAACAGAGAACATGGGTACAGTGAAATAAAATAGCTGGAAGGATGGCAAGTGTTTAATCCCCCAGTCAAAGAATGCCTGCGCTGGTACTCGTCCAACCGTTCCAGCCATTTACATCTATATACAGTAAACACAAGAAACACACAACACAGTAGGTAACCAGGTCGCCTTGTCAAGAGCAGCACACTCCAGACAAATCTGCAGCTCAGGGAACAGTGTCAGCTTAAATGGGTTTAACAGTTAGCCTCTGCCTGGGATATAAGGATCATAGTTGTATTCTAAAGAACTGCTTTGTAGTACAGATACAATTGCTGATCTGATCATCTCTGTCCTGCTTGAGAGCTGCTGGTTGGCAACGTTCACTGCACCTGCCCGGCGTCTCTCCGTGGGTCAATAAATCTCAAAGGGAACTTGCTCACACCATAATAAATGGATGTTACAGTAAAACAGACCCTGTGGAAAACTCAACATAGTTTGCTCTCTGTGTTTTTAAGTGCTTGGAAATTTAAGATAAAAGCTGATCATTTGAAAAAGAAAAAAAGAAAAAGAAAGTTTACTTTCATAGCAGGAGACACAATAAAACCTCTACAACTTTTGAGTTTACAACTGGGCATAGGGAAACAGTTCTGATTTACAACACGGGGTGTTCGCTGATGATCTGCTGAACACATCAAACTATATGAGAGTAAAGTAACACTGGCCTAGGCCGAGTTACGTCAAACCTTTCAAAGCTTGTAATACCCCTTATCCTCTGACGAAGGTCCGATGACAAGCTGCTCCAGTCAATGACAAGCTGAGTGTGAGAAGTGAGCACTAATGGACCTCTACCACAGCAAGATTAGAGAAAGGGCTCTAAAGAAACACAGCAGGCATAATTCAGAGGTGTGTGCCTATTTTGGAAAGACAGTAGTAGGTCCGAGTTTTATGAATGGAAAGAGAGGATTGATCATTTCTTCACCATATTTGGTCATGGTGCTGTACAGGGGGAAAGCTTTGTTTATGTAGCTAAGAATAAAATGTGGCAGTGAGGCCTGGGGCTGAAACAGCCCCACACTGCCTTCAAATAAACTTGAATGCCTATTTATACCAATCATTCACGGCTCTGTGGTCGACTGCTGCAGATTTGAGATCATCAGAGCAAAGTTTCAGCCTGACAGCTGGCTGTTCTGAGAGGAGCCTGCAGCCAAACGTTGAGTAAGAGACACATACTCAGTGGTACGAGTTCAAGATGACACCATGCAAGGAAGTGCTGAGGTGACGCTTTGGATTCGAGACTTACAGTGTATATACACGGGGACTTTGGCAGGAAACGACGGCTAACTGTGAAGGCCTGCACAGCTACGTCCAGAAGGACGGAATGAGGGGCCTTCTGTGGGCTAATCCCCCTCCTACCACCTAAGCTAAAGTTAGCGGGCTAGCTGGTCTCCAGGCTACACAATTCTTTGGGCTCTGGTGGGCGAGCAAATGTCACGGAAACAATTCTTTTTAAAAGTCTGAATTAGGAATTCGTCAAGAAACCCTGCTGTGCCAGCTCTCTGATAGCGTTTCGTCGCTTGTTTACACTGTAAACGGCCCGCTTCTCCATCCCATGGATGCTAAGACAGCCACAAGTCTCGCCTCTTCTTCTACGAGCTGATTTATTGACGGCTTTTAATGATCATATGTGCACACAAACATGTCTTCCTGGCTCTTAAATACAACTTAAGGAGGACTGGGAGTCTTACAGGGGCGATATATCAACGCGAGCGATAAATAACTGACGGCCCCTCGCCTGCTTTACAGTAGCTACCAGTTGTGAGACAATTTCAGGGGGTTGTAAAATAATAGCCAGTTATCTTACGCAGAGATGACGAAACGCCTAAATGTGACAGAGCGGGATCAAAGCGCGGTCCGGACTCACCGCTTTCCAGCTCGTTGCCCTTCTTGGCGGTGGCAGCATTCCCCATGGTGTGGAAGACACGGCGGACGCTCCGACTGAGAGGAGATGGCGGCGGCTAGCTAACCTTCCAGCTGATGTTTTTTTTTTTTTGCGAAAGTCCTTAAAACGGCTTCAATCGAAATCGTTACGAATAACGAAGCGGTTCAATCGCGAGGGACTGACGGCCCGTATCCCTTCCGACTGCCCCCTCACTCTCCCTCTGCCTCTCCCTCTCCTCCTTCCCTCGGCAAGATTTTTTCGCTGCTACTTCAGTGATGTCTGCACAGTTGACATGAAGCTAGCGGTCACTAGTGTCTCTGACTAAGCTGCTCCCCCCCCCCCCCCCCCCCCCCCCACACAAGTCCTCAACAGTTCTCAGCGACATTCACGGAGCTGTGAAGCACGAGCGCGGATTGGCCCGAGATGGGGTCGGCCAGATACCAGTTCAGGTTTTTTAGCTTCCGCATTTTCAACCATCACGATTGCATTAACAGATACGGAGCTCCATTTGTCCACTTGGCCTGACTTTGAGAACAGTTTTTCTCGCGTGTGTCTTTAGTTTGTAAGCGCTGATAAACGGACCGAGCCTGGCGAAAAAAAAAAAAGAAAAAAGACACACTGTGAAGCAACGTGTGATATATGCTTATTAGAAGTTTATCCGATACTGTTTTCTGATCAAGTGTAGCTACAAGAATAGATGTGTCAATGCAATGCACAAGCATGCGGGAGTGGACATTGATTTTGTTGTTAACCTGGGGGGAAAAAAACTTTGAATCCAAACTTAATAAAAGAAAAAAAAAACTTAAATAGATAATTTTGAACTACAAGGGTGATCAAAATGATAGAATGAAACCTCTTTATTTCCGCAGTAAGTGAGAAGTCACCATCAAATGTTTAGTTTTACTTCAGTATCTAAATATATGTAAATATGGCCCATAAACTGAAAACTCCAGGAGAGCTCGGTGTGATTGGTCAGTTCCACTGGCCCTGAGCCCCACCCCACTCCCAGCAGAAATCTGAAACAATCAAGTTGGCCTTGGATCCCTGAGGTTTGAAAAGAAAATCCTAAATTTCATCTCATGGCAACCTCAGGTATGAGTCTGGAAAATATTCTCTTCCATCAGTGAGAAAGAGTACTTGCTTGTTGCTATTCTAAGCAGAAAAGTGCCGGTTTCTTAAAAGGTCAGAATTGAACAAAACTTCAGCAATTGGTTAATCAGGATCATGCTTATCTTCTTATTGCACATTACACGACAGGAAATTGCAGTAAGCTTTTTATGTAAGATATTTTGATGATGATAATTATCAGGCAAGTCCCCCCCCCCCCTTGCTGCTAGCATCAGTGTAGTTGTCCTCTTCTCTCTCAAGTCCATGAATCAAATACGTAGAGATCATTTAACACACTTTCCTCCCTTGACTTTTGCAACTGCCCCTTTGTTAATTTCAACCCAAAATGTAGCTCTTTATAGCATGAAATAAGCCATACTTGAAACGAGAGCCAAGAGAGACGTTAACACCTGTTTTAACTGCATGCGCTCACTCTTGAGCATGTTTTCAAATTCTCTTTATGATTTTACTCTTTGACCTAACATCCCAGGTAGAGCATTTCTGTTTTCTCGAAAAGAATGGCTGACGATCCATAGTAAAAGAAGCTGCCAGAGGGCATCAGGCCAGCAGTCTGGGATCTTTTCCCAAAACAGTTTTTTTTATTTATTGTTTCTGCTTATTGTACTTGATTTATTTGACATAGATTGTTATTGGTTTATTCAAATGCCAACATATATTTATCAAATTCGTATGTGGTATTTACAAGTTGTCTTGCTTGATTTTTATATTTCTATCTGCTGGTGTGAAGCACTTTATATATGTTTGTGTAAGTGCACAATTGTTCTCTTTCTCTTTCATGTTCTAAGTTTTGCCCAGTGTTGAATTTCCAGCTCTGTGCATCAATTCCACCTGAATCCTTTGATAAAACTAAAGCGTTGTGGCTATCCTTTCAGGTTTGATCAGAGTAACAGCTGGTGAGAGGCCGCTGTCTGGAAGCCTTTTTGGCTTCCTGTGCAAGTTGGTACTTTGCTGGAAAATGTGATTAGGTTTCGGGATTGTTGGTTGATTTGACAAACCAGTTGGATTAGTTAGTTGGGTTTATAACCACTGATTACATCTCAAGAAAAAGAATGTGAATCCACCATTGTTGCATGATGTTGCCAGGATGGTGGTGGTGGTGCAGACTATGTTGGTCGTTCTTTGAATTCAGCAGAAGTGTTTCAGTTTTCCTCATCAAGAACAAACATTTAGGGGGACATCAACAACTGTAGTGTAAATCCACAAGAGACAATTGGAGAGAACACCTCTTAAGAAATTATTTTTATGGCTCTGATGATCTTGGTTATTATATCACATCCAGGAAAAGCTGAGTGAGTTAAAGGATATTCCTGCACTGATCATCAACAGCTCTGTCACGTTAGTGGCAAAAAATCAGCCATCATAAATGTCAGGATTATCTTTCTTGTCTTTTCAGTAAAATGTACATTCAGCTCTGTCAAACCCTGTCAACAAAAACAATTATATTAGGCCTTGAAGGCTTATAAAGACAGGTATTGGTCTAAACTGTTTCCACAGGAAGACCATGGGGACTACCCTTAGATATCCTTTGCATATGAAACAGATTTATCTGACTGCCCTCTTTCACCTTTATAATATCACAGAAATTAAGAACATCTGTCTTAGTGACCCAATAAACTTGGTCCGTGCATTTATTGCTTGAATATTTGACTGCTGTTTGTCTTTCAATTTTGGCTGTGTCAAAAGTTTCTTGAGAAATCTCTTGCTGATCCGAATTCTGGGAGCTCTGATGAGCACGAGCAGGACAAATCCTATTTTTCCACTTTTGGCTTGTCTTTAGAGGCTCACTGTTAAATCCACAGTAGAATTTCAAATCTTTCACTTCACATAAAGCCTTTAATGACCAAATTCCATCTTATTTCAAAGATCTTAATGCTTGATATTTTCCCAGTAGAGCACTTTGCTTGCAGATTGCAGGTTTACTTGTGTTTCCTAGACTTTCTAAAGGTAAAATGGGAGAGCGCCTTCAGTTTTTAGACCTCTCTTGTGTGGAACCAGCTGCCGGGATGGGTTTAAGAAGCAGACACCCTCTCTGCCTGTAAGATTAGGCTTAAAAGCTCATTTTTATAAAGTTTATCATTAAGTATGGCTAATGTGACCCTGAAATATCCCTTAGTTACTCCAAGGGGACCTCCCATGATGCACTGAGCATTTTTCTTTACCCGGCTCTCTTCACTCTCTCTGTGCTGGACATGCCTAAAATGTATTTCTCTTCCTCAGCAGGTATCCCTGGCCCAGTGTTTTGGCACTTGTTGATCTCTCCGTCCTTTTTTCCCAACGCCCAGCCAGGAGGAGCAGATGGCCCCTCTCCCTCTGTCACCTCAGGTTTGCAGGATCAAAGACTGAATCAAAGAAAGGTTGTGATGCCATCAGTGGATTTTCTCGCAAAGGTTACTTTTTAAAGTTTTCATCTAGTCAAGTGGACTAATCAGGATTAAAAGTAAAATCATTATAAGTAACATGGGTTGGGTTTTCTCTTTCAAGCTTTTTGAGATGACATGTTTTTAATAAGACACTATAAACGGAAATGAATTTAATTTATTTCAACCGAGCGCATTAAATCAAACTGGTTTGTGCAAGTCTTTCCAGAAATATGTCTCTTTGACTGTCAATAACCAATAATCTTATCCTTGTATCTTAGTGCCCTTGGGATTGTTTAGAGGAAAAGTGCCCAGTTCCACTGCAGAATATGCTCAGATTTTCCATTGCTGAGCATGACTCTTCTTCCCTAACAATCACATTTCCATAACAGTTCCACAGCTTGAAATTCCCCAACAACCTGCCATTTTTTGTAAAATTGAGGTTTCTGTGAACAGATCTAAAAGTTTGCCTCAACAGGTGGGCCCTGGGCAACAAAGTTGAGGAACCCAAATTGTATGAATAACATCTCACTTCATATAAGCCATCAATCTTTTAACTGATCCAATGGTATGGCTGTTCTCTGCTGCTGCTTTATTTGTGTAAAGTTACAAGACCTCACAGAAAAAGACTAGTAAAGCAAATGTCGATGCAATGCCTTTCAGTTAAAAGCTGAAAAATAGGGGATTTGATTTGATTTTACCTCTAGCAACGATGATAGTTGTTGTCAAACCTTGTCATATAATTAGTTAATGTATTGGTGGGAGGTGTTTAATACAAAAACCAAAGTCTTTTCAATTTTGATTAAATAAATTACATTCAGACATTAAAACCATGGCAGTGGCATTCCTTTACAGATTTGACAGATTTCAAAGATACATAACTTTTCCTATTGATATGAAGCAGGAAATATATTTGCCCACCCTTTCATCATGCTGTTCTTTTTTGGCCGTGACACCTTGCATCTTGCCTATAGACAGAGCAGCCTAAATAATTTAGCCTTTGTGGTGCAGAGATCCTCTTTTACTTGAACTGCTGGTTTATGTGTAGCCCTTTCTTCCACCAAATAAAAGACAACGCCCATGGTCCTCATCGATGCACTAGGCATGACTTTGAGTAGGAAGTAAAGCTCTTTTCGACCCCTTTAACTGGCTCCTTTCATCCTTTCCCACCGACTCTGAATTCAAAGTCTATGCTGCCAACTTCTTTCTTTTTTCTTTCTGAGACTCATGTATTGGGATTTTTTTAAACACAAGAAGCAGCAGCCAGAGGAACCAAAGACAATCTCTAAAGGAGTATAAATGATTAGCTGATTATGAGAATGAAGTAATCTCATGTGTTTTGTCTTGGTCCTTGTATAGAAAATAGCCACAACCCCATAAATGTCTCACCTTTTATGAAGACTTTGGAATTTCTGTTTCTCTTTAACCAATTGTTCATTGAAAAAGAAACATTACTGTATGAAAGAAGGCTTAAAATAGCATTCAGGAGCATGCACTTATTATATTAAAATTAAGATCTTCACATTCTGTGTCTGCTGGAAACCAACCTCTGGCAGCCTCTGATCAGGACACTGCACTGAGTGTGACCGAGGGTCAGAAACCCTTTGCTGATCTTGATCCACCAATTTGGCAAACCATACATTGCTCAAGGGCACCTTTCACTACAGTTATTTATATAAACTTTAGAAAGAGATGCATAGGATTAGGTTGTCTTTCCTTTGCAAGAAATGTCATGCAGCCAAAAAAGTATTTTACCCCTTATTTAATGATTTTGTGCTTTTAAGAAAGTGTTGCATTGGATCTGGTTTGCCAAAGAATGGCTGGGAATATCTCCAAGAGCCTTGAAAAAAAGTTTATTATCCCTTAAAGTGAAATTATATGATTTTTCAGTTATTGTTGAACCTTGGACAAAAATGTTGACATAAATTGTAACAATGCATTGTTATTGCATGTTATTTGCTTTCTTAAATGTGAAATTGTCTGAAGTAGACAACTAGATTTCTTTCTACATCAAAGCACTCCTTTCCTCCACTGTATTACATGACATTATGACCTAGCATGAGTTTGGAAATGAATGAATAGCCACATATAAGCATAAACATTCAAGGCACAGTGCACTGGAGTGTATGAGTCATTAGCTCAGTGCACATATCATGGACAAATTATCGTCAACACATGGGATGGGAGGTTCCCTCTTCTCTAACAGAACCAGCCGGCTGTCATATCTTGATAAGGTGTCTGATGTTTGGTACATCTTTGAGCTCAGACTTAACACAACATCCACTGCATACTGTTGGTTGTAGGTACATTTAGCTAAATGTAGGTTTTTGTATTCATTCTTTAATTTGTTTGTGGGTATTAGATGATGAATAATTTACAGTTGATGCTTGAAATGATCCATCTTTGCTTCTAATGTTCAAATTAGTGCACTTATGCACTTTTACAGGCATTTGGGTTAGTAAAAGCATGATTTGAAAGCCTCCAATAATTGCCACTTGGATTTCTAGATTTCTATTACATTTCTTTTTTAAGATCATCAAATTTGAATACATTTTACAGGTTTAAAAAAAGGAAGAAGCCTTTTATGCCTATCAGAAATGTTGCAACACACCTCACCAGAGTGCTGAAACCAGCTAAATAGCTGCGATAAGAAACCGCAAGAGTGTCTCTTCATTTCCATATCATTTACTTCATCATATATTGCTACATTAACTAAAAATCTTCAAATAGAATTTTATTTTGGGGAACGGCGCACAGAGATGTGTATCTATGTGGTGTAATGTTGTGCTATGTTGCTATGTAGTAAAAAAGATTATTACCATTCGTTTTTTGCTTAGCTCCCCTGTGACCTTGTTGGTGAATGTTATGGGATTAAAGAAAGATGGTAGGATCAGTTTTGAAAGACTCGGAAAAAGACAGTCTGAAAAAATAAACTGGCCATAATCAAATTGTGGTGGGTCTTTGCAACAGGAAAACTACAAATGTACAATAAGTAAAAGTTCTTTTAATTCTTCATCTGATGCACCTGCATAGAGAAAGACAACAGAAAACATATTGCACTAGTGAAATAAGATTTAATGTTTTATATTTAAACAGGAAAGAAATAACACGAAAGGGAAATTTGTTGCTGTAGGTTGCTCACACCACGCCCATGGCCTCATATTTATCCATGCAAATCACGATTAGTTTAACCAGAAGAAAAAGAAGTGATCATTTGAAACTTGCAGAGAAGTACAGGATGGAATCATTTCCTTTCTTTCATATAGGATTTTCAGACAGCGCTCATCATGCCTCCTGCTTTGATAAGTCTGGGTCATTATATTCAGCAAGAAATCTCCTTACGCAAAAAAGACTATTTGGCCAGCCATCCTTTTTGAATTGTAATTTCTGACTTTCTGTACAGAGCTTTTTTGTACTTCATATTCTTGAGTGTTTCTCTGCCTGCTCAAACTTCCTCTGTTAGTCCAAAGACATTTCTTAGCATAGCTGGTGGTTGTAACTGAATCAACATTCATGTTGCTGATCCAAGTAAAATATAAGTGTGGATGAATTGATGGGATTGGTCATAAAGTCTGAGAAGACTGTTTTTTTCCTTGAACAGCTTGGTGAACCTTTAAATCTCACCTCAGGCTATATGAGGAAAATGCTTCTAGATTGGAGTCTAATTTTTGTTAATATTTAAATGAATTTCTCCTTTAATGCTCACCACAACATTTAAAAGATAAATTAAATTAATGCTGGACTTTTGGGTGGACACCTACTGACAAACTGAATGCGTGCCTCTGCCTCAACTTATACTTTGTTGATTTTATAATTTCCAGACAAACTTGAAAACCTATTTACAGTCTGTTCACTTGGTTTTGCATTAATTCAGGCAGACATCCCATCTGCTTATAACACTTTACAACACAGGAGGGCAGCAAACCTCTGTTACATAGTCTGCAATGCTAAACTTATGTGCTTACATGTTTTCCCTTGACCACCATCTTGAGGGGTTGATTTAATTTCTTAATTTAAGTGTTCTGCAGTCAGTTTAGTAAACTCTGTGCAGCGTGTCTGTTTATATTGGATTTGGCTGATGTAAGTCTGCTGGTAGTCTACTGTGTAAATTTAGGACAACGCTTTCTCTTGTAAGTAAGTTGCACTTTTTGTAACAAACATGTGACAGGGTGTCCTGTTCAAGCTATGGCATGCCTGTTGGTTAAAAAAAGTCCTTTGTGGATTGATAGCTGTCCAGGAGTTCCTTTTCTCAGCAAACATAGTCTGGTTCTTCATTTTGCTCTACATAGACATGAGCGCAAGTCTGAGATGAGATGTTTTTATTTTTATTTTATTGAGTGTTTTCGATCTTTTACGTCCCCACCTCCCTTTTTTTGTCTGTTTTCTGCTCAGTAAAGAGCAGGTTATATCCATCCCTTCTGACCAGCTGCTCTCCATATTGGCTTTCTTATGTTTCCTGCAAACAGGCTTGGCTGTGCTTCAAAGGGAATGATTCATGTCCTTAAATGAATGAATGAAAAGCTATATCTGTCCTGTTTTAGGATTTGGTCTGCTTAGAATTGTGGCCGTCTTTCACTATTTTAGTTGTAACTCGGATAGTTTCAATCAAAGAAAATCATCATTTTGTTTCCATAATGAGAATTCATGTTAATTTGATCATTTGTGTAACATGCAGTTTTAAAGTTAGACATTTATATTTCTCAACAACTGAATTAATGGACAGAGTGGATGTATTCCAGGCACACCCTGCTTCACATTCACACAGGAGCTGCCTAGTACAACCACAGATTTCCTCTATTGGCTACCAACCAAGTCTACTCTAGTGGTTAGGGCTTGAGTGGCTTCCTCCACAGCACATCGGCTGAATTTATAGGGACTAGGGTGTGTTACATTTGCAGCTCTCCAGCCTCTGGTTGTCACTGGCTCCCTATATTTCCTTTGTCTTGCTGGGATACTAGCCAGTAGGACTGGAACAATGAGTTTACTACAGTCTTTTTGGGATCATCAAGTCATTTGCTTAAAAATAATTTTTCAAGAGAATATTCAGCCGGCACTGGCTATGTTTTTTTTTTTTACATATTAGACATTATTGACTCCTGATTTCAAAAGAATGCGAGCAATGGGGCCAGTTAGTCTCCTAAACAGTGTTGATGTGTGCGTGAAGTCTTTAGCCAGGTTAAGGAACAAAGAAAAGATTACAGGTTGCAGACAGACAAAGATGTCGTGTTTATCTCCTTCTTATCAGTCACCAGCTCCTATTAGGATATTTCATGTGGTTCCAGGACATTACCCATTTCCTTTTCTGTATATCAAAGCCTCCAGGTCCCCCTCCCTTATAACACCCTAATTCACTCCAGATGAGCACAATGGGACATTTGATTTAGTGTGCAAAGACACATGTATACAGCTGTTTCTGCCTGCTTCAAACAGCTGGTGTAGGGCTTCAGCAAAACTTTTAATCATGCGTTGTTTATGTAATTAAGCTCAGAAAATAGCACTGAACACTGTGTTGTACTGTCCTCAGCTGTAGTTTGATCAGATATTTTAGTATGATGTAGGTCCTGTCTTTGTTATAGTTCACATTGCTTGCAAATGCTCTCGGTTTAATGACATACAGGTGATACAAATCATGTGCAAACTGCTGAAGGTCTTCCAAGTGTGTTTCAACACACGTGACAGCTCTCTTGGTGAAAAGATTTCTGTTGAATATGTGTTTTGGACCTCAGTCAAGAAGTTCAAATGAGCTATTGCAAAGACCCACCGTCCAATTTTGTGACTCACACACTTTTTTTTCTTTTGCGGGGGTTTGCTTTTATGGAAATATTTCAAATTTGACAGGAATATACACACATAACATGCCTTGTATGCTTTATTCCAATTTTTTAGCTTTACAGCCTTTAAGTGTTGAAGCTTATGTTCATGGTTTGGCACTCATCTTCCTGTGCAAGCTCCAAGCAGCACAGAGCATGAAGAGGTGCTGCATATTTACAACACGTCCACCCGGGAATGTTGATCTGAAAACCATAAGGGCTTGTCTTAGTTCAGTCTCTTTTCACTGTTACAGGTCTGTGTTGTGGCTTTATGCAGATCTATCCATGTTTTTTGTTCTTTGGCAGACTCGGTGGTGCACAACAACACGAATGCCTGTAATTTCACAACCACAAGATAATGTATTCTTACCGACAGAGAATGGTTTCACAGTGCTCAGACAGTTGCACTAGAAGCTAATTTGGGATGGATGCAGAATATCTCTTTGAAGTTGTGTTTTAGTGCTATCACTCTAAAATTTCCCCCTGGAAAAGAACACATTACAGCCTCTCCGTGGAACTTTATTTGCTGAGGGGAAAATTATTATATGTTTGATTAATTTACAAAGGAGTAATGCATGAGGAAGGTTTTGCAGAAAGTAGGCTGGGTCACACTGTGCATTCTATTTGAAAGAACAGCAATATTTTCGCATCGAAGAGGATCAACTATTTGTGTCCTTCTCAGTTTTATTCATGGGGTGATTTAGGCTTTCAGTGAGGGGTGAAAATCTTTGCCAGCACAGAGACAGAAAAAAAAAACTAGTGTCTTTTCCATTGCACCACTGCAGAGTTTTGGAGATGGCAGAGATTATGGGAGGATAACACTGCACAACATGGCCGCCCCAAACTAGATCAAAGCAAAGACAATCAAAGCCAGAGTGAGAGCTACAGCATTAATCTCTTTTAAATGTCTGCCTTCCCCCGCCCTAACAAAGCAAGCGTGTTACCCTCAACTCAACTGTTTCCATCCCAGTCTTTCCTCGTCTGGGACCGACATAAGCCCCTTTTGCCTGAAAACTGGACAGCAAGCGGGCTAGACATAAATCCTTCAAAGCAATGCAAACAGGCACACTAAATGACCTATGATGATATTAAACCTGAGCCGTTGTGGTGCTAAACTTGTGTTATGCCACTACTGATAAGATATGACACTGGTCATAATTATTTATGGTGTGGATTTGGGTCATATAATCTTGTCATGACAAACAATTTATCTTGAATCATGTATTTTTTTACATGAAAAAGTTGGAGCATTGTGCACCGAAGTTCAGGAAATAATACAGTGATGTTTGAAAGTTGGCGAACCCTTTAGAACTGCCTTTATCTCAGCTCAATAACCATCTCAAACATGAACAGATTCCCTCAAATTCAAGGTGCCCGCGGGAAAATAAGCTGATATCGAACATCTGAGAGGAATACTGCCTTATAAGTCATTTATATCAAGAAAATTTTAAATCAGATGATCTTATTTAATCTTTTCTGTGTATTATTTCAAGAGCAGAGATCTATGAAAGTCTGAACTTTGCAGCTTTTTTGTAAAAGTGTGGCATGGCAAAAACTAAAGAGATTCCATGGAGCTTCAAAAAAATTCATTTCTGATGCAGATCAAGTTAAAAAGGTTTAAACCAGTTTCCAAAAAGTTTGGACTCCACTAACTTACAAGCAGAAAACTGTAGTACAAACTGAGAAACTTAAAGACAATTGTTACTTTCCAAAAGTGTGGTCGTGCAACAAAGGGTCAACTCAAGTTCTGAAATGTGCCATGAGGAACATTGCCGATGCTCTATGTTTACAAAGCATCTTTCAAACACCACAGAAAGCAAGTGAGGAGAAAATGTTTTGCATAACAGTTAGGTCAAAACGGATCCATTTTTGTTTTTTTAAAAAGTATCATTATTGTAGAGTGAAAGGCCTTACTTTAATAGAAGTACCCTATTCCCCACAGGAGAAATGGCAGCGGTTTATTATGATCCTCAGCCCGATGTAGATTGGGTTCTCCTCATCCTGCCAAAAGAGCACTGACCAGTGAAAGCAAGGTGAAACCACTGGAGCTGGACTGTCTTACACCAGGACCCTTGCAAAGGAACCTTTTAAGTCTGAGGTTGTGTGGAATCTTTGCATATTGGACTTGCTCCCCAGTCAGATCCCATCTGATTGGTATATGAAGGGCTCTTTTACATGCGTCTTCACCCATCCTAAACTCCTAAGCAGTGCCCAGTGCTGTCCATCTGCAGAAAGCTGCTCATTAGAGAAGGGGTGTTGCTATAGTGAATGACTGTGCAAGGTTGATTTAAGAAATGTTAAGGTAGGTGTCAAAGTGAAATTCATGTGAGTCATAGGATGCAGATCTTTTCCAAAAGAGCATCACACTGGATCAAGATGAAAAGTGTTGCCAACTTTACCTGTCAGTGGTTAGAATGTCATGGTTGATTGGGGGATACTTAGGTGAGATCACACAAAAAAGAGGGTAATGTGGAAGGATGACAAGCTCAAGCACTCCAGTCTACCAAACAAAAGCTAAAGATTCAAGTTGATGTTTTTTGATGAGCTGAGTCCTGACCTTCATAAAAAAAAAGCTGTAAAAGGCATCATTAAAATGAACGTTCAGTTTGTATAATCAGTCAGCTTTACATTGATGGGAATGCACTTCAAATGGCTGAGGTTTTGTTCAAACTTTGTAAAGTGCTGATAGGATATTCTGCTTACAAAGAGAGACTAACAAGGTTAATACAAGTTCTTCTATTTACCTCAGATTCAAAGCTTAAAAAGTACCAGCTCTGCCTTAGGGATTTCTATATTATGCTGCGTTACTGTGCAACAATATCAAAACTTCCCCAACATTCAATTTCCAAGTAAAATCTTAGAGATTGTGTCATGATAGATAAACTTTCAGAGAAAAGTTGCAAATACCATCAAGTTCATTTCTAAATTGAACAGACATTAAAGAGTAAACAGTGGCTCCCTAGAAGGAATAAAGATACTTTGATCAATCTGAAAAGCTGTGTATACTTTGGGATATAGCTGGCAGTGGCATTAAATATGCACAGTACATGGTAAATAGGAAAACCCTGATATTTCTATATCTGGATCTGCATCTGAATGTTCATTCTAAATTTTTTACTTTGCTTTAAGGACAGAGGTGAATTTGATGGATTGGTTGGGGAAAGATTTTCCTCCAGGATCAAATAATGTGAGCCTGAAGTATTAGAGGACAAACACATATCAATTAAAGACAATATAATGATCATGAGAGATCAAACACCCGACCTGGCCCCACTTGCAATTTTCACAGACAGACATCTTTTGGCGTGTGTGATATCAGTGAGAGCGAGGATGAGGAACTTTCATATTGAGGATGTTTCAGCAATCTGTTTGAAGTCTTTTTCGTCCTCTTTTCCCTTTTTAGCTGCTCTCTGGCTTAGTTTGCAAGAGCTTTAAGTCTTGCAGGCAACATTTTATTCTCCTGTGTGTCCTAGATCATTTCTTACAGATTTGGAAAAATACAAACTAGATTATATATTTTTAAAACTGCAACCACAAATTCACTGTATACAATCTAATAAGGCTGAGCTATGGATTAAGTGGTTGGCTGGAAAACAGAAAAGACTGGAAAAGATTATCTGATCAAATAAATTTGAGCAGTTTTCTTCTCAACCATAATTCTTTATTCACCTTTGTATTACACAAGCTACCCTGTGAGTCAGCATTTTTTTTCTTATCTTGGGGATGGCCATATATTATTTTTACCAGCAGTCTTATCATAATCTACAGTTGTGTCAGTTTACTTAATAACCTCTGCATTGTTCTATTTTCTCACTCCTTAGTTTTGCAGGGACTGAATAAATTACATTTTTGGCAACAGCACAAAAGACTGTAGCTGTTACTTACAAGCCAATAAAATGTCACTGCATCCGTTCTAAATATTTACCCATTGCAAACATGCACTTCGTGCATTTTCTCTGGTTTAATAGGATGTGACTCCTTTTGGATTTAAACTCCATTCATATTGTTGCTGTTTTAGAATAGCTCTAAATTTTGCCTCGGACATGGGAGACAGTTTTGGCCTAAGGCACCAGTGTTCAGCAGGGAGTGGGTTGTCAAATAACTCCGAATTCAGAGCTCAGAAGTCTGCACAGGCTCCTCAAGCACACTGCTCAAGACATAGCTGGTTCAAGGAGGGCTTTGTGATAGTTAGGTATTCAACTTGACTCCAACTTTCCCTTTATAAATCACAAATGCGGGAGTGGTATTCTTAGCTCATCTGAGTCTTCTTTAAGTCTCTTGATAGCTTGCTTCCTGTGTTCAAAATCTTTCTCAAGCCTCTGTCTGTCGGATACCACTGTAATTAAGACCGCAAATTATCAGACCAGAATCAAACGAAAAACTCATAAAGCACTCCTGAATTCAGTCATATAGCAGGCGCCAGATCAGTTACAGACTTAATTCATATTCCCTTTGTTCCTTTTCAATCTCACATAGAGCTTGAGGCAGCTGAATGACTGGTTGAGGTATATATATATATAACAGGTATTAAATGGACCATTTCTAGTGCCACCTTTTGGAAAATGTAAAGCTGGCCAAAGAGCTGGCCATATGCAATGAAATTAATCCTGGGGTATTGTATATCTTCAGTGATGCAATGGGAAATGTTGTGACGAATATATTTAGGATTTCCTCAACAGAGATCGCACACCTACACCATATTCTTGTTTATATTAGTCCATTTTTGCATTTTTCTGAAGGAGATGTTTTCATTTATAGGGAATAAGCGGTAACGATAATGGGAGGATGGATGGATGGATGGATGGATGGATGAATAGGAACAATAGTGTGTTTCTTGAAAATGCTGCTTGAATAGAAAAGTGCTGCTTCATCATTTTTGCTTTCCATTTTCAGCTGAAACCCGCTGACTGGATATTTCAAGCCTTTCTCTGTAAACATGGCAGAAATTACTTTATCCAAACACTAGGTCAAGTGATGTTGTTTGTAAATTCTGCTTGCCATTCGAGGCATTCCCAACCAAACCATCTGGCAGCCCTTGCGCTCTCCCTGTGGAACATTACTCTTGGTAATCTTGTTGCCCTATCACTTGCTACCTCATTAAAATTACTGATAATAATAAATCCCACGAGACATGCGAAATGAAAACTTATTGATTTGCAAACACGCATAGTCTCACATCATATGCATAAATATCAGCCTAACAAACAAGTCCCTGCAGAAGCAGTTCAAACCACTGCAACATGAAAATATTTAATTTCAAATCCCTTTTTACTGTCCAGCACCTTTGTAGGTGCTCAGTACCAACACGCTATGGAGACATGGTGAAAGCTGGGTTTTCAAAATACAGACCAGAGAGGAATATTTAATCAGCCAAGGTCACTGTGTGTATTGAAGGGAGTTCTGGGAGAATAAAGGGACCGTTGCTCATCTGTATTCTCTTCAGATGGCTTGCGTTGGTAGGATCATGCAGATATGGGATTTTTCTCACAGAATTAAAACCTAGTTGTCATGCTAATGGACACACCTTCACACACACCACAGAAAAACATTATTTATGGTTCTGAAGTCAGCATAACTAATTCTCACACTCAGAAATCAGTCACTGTGAACAATGTTAAAATAGTCTTCAATTTGAACTTACTGGCAATAATCCAGTTTCACTTTTTCCTAGAAGTGATCTGTCTTTCTAACCCCTCACCACTCAAATATTTTCATTTGACTGTTAAACAATAAATCAGTCCACAAAAAAGCAAAACAAAGTGGTTAATTTTAATCTGATGTAGAGGCTTGTTATTTCTGGGTGTAAGCTTGAATGTCAAAAATGGTAAATCACGGAATTTTATGTCCACACTGTGAGGCTGTGTCTTTGACAAATCCTTTAAAGATCCTTCATTTTGAGCTTAGTGGAATAGAGAACACACTCCCGTTTCCATTTAAATGTGTGATGCAGTATATGAAAAGCTTGAATAATTACTGCTGTCCATCAGAAATTTCATACCAAGGTGAAAAATTAAATCATGTATTCTCATGAAATGTGCAATATCAAACTGCCTTTTCAGTTTTTCAATTTTCATGCACACACACTAGCTTTTAATATACTGTATCAGGGGCTTTTCTCACAAAGAGATTTTTAATGCCTTTCATTTCATTTAATATAATTAATTTATGTTTGCAGAGCATCATTGTATCTGCAGATTGATTTAACAATATAAGTTCATACATTTCATTGTGTGTCAGAAATTCCACATCCGTTCTGAAGTGGCAATTTACTCAGCTGCAGATGTGAAATCGTCAAGAGCTTTCTGCTATTTTACATAGAAGAAAGAGGCTTTGATGTTCCCAGATGAATTGTGCTGCAATAACTGTGTTCCAACCGGGCAGATGACATCAACAAATCACTCGTGCAAGCAATGCAACAATATTACAACCGTGTTTCAAGCCATCTTTGAATATGCTAATGTACCACACAAATAAGCCCAGGGATGAACTAACACACCAAAGAGCAGGTGAATATGTTTATTCTTTCATTTTGAGACCATTCTCATGCTATATTGTACATATTTGTTGTCTTTTTCTGTTTGATCGAAATCAACACATGCACAACTCCACAGTTCCGGTCTCATTCCAGTCAGCCATTCCTGCATATTTTCCATTGCAACCAGGTTGGTTTGATCGACTGATTCCTTCCCGTGTGGAGGAGGTGCAACCACTAAATTGAAAGTGTTGCCTTCCAGTTCAGCTCTCTTCTTACCACAACTGACCAGGGCAGTACCCTCGTAACGTCTGATGAATCCCTAATCTGCCCGTCCAGCCTGCTATCACTTATTAGCAAAATCCCAAGATACTCCTCTGCCTGAGACATTGACATATCCCTGACCAGGAGTGAGCCTTCCATATCTCTGCAGTTGCTAATCATGACCCTAGATGTTTAAGAGCTGGCTTTCATTCACCCCATTTCACGTTCAGCTGCAAATGAAGGTAAAGGCTTGAAGAAGCCAACAGAACCACATAATCAGCAGTCAGGGAAGATGTGAGTCTGAGGCTCTGCCCCCCTCTCCATGACTACAATACCAAATACTGTCCATGACAATCAGAACAGGATTGGTGACAACAGGCAGCCCTGTCAGGGTCAACCATGCACCATAAACAAGTTTGACTTCACACTAAGAATACAGACAGCTTTTGCACTGGTTACACAGGCAGCAAATAAGTGGATCTGGTGCCCCACACTCCCTAAGGAACCCCCAGAAAGGTCATGTGTATACATAGTATAATATTTTACAGATGTTAAGCAACAAAAAATTCCAATGTCACATTTAGGGCAAACTTAATTTCTAGAAACTCATTTTTTTCCATCTGTAGACATGGATTTTTCTTCTGGTTTGAATTGCTAATCCAAAATAAAGGGGATCTATCAATTATTCATTTATTATTCATTTACAAAAAAAAGAATTATAATCAAACATATATGTCTTCAGGTTTGTTCCTATATGCATGTCCTTTCAACTTAAATCCACACAATGGAAAAATACTGTGTGCCAACATCAGCCAGTTATACTTATAGCAAAAGCCATCAAATGGAGACATACCTGAAGTGACACAAGCTTGGCAGAGCCAAAATAGTTTCCAGATAGTTAATTAACCTCATCCAATGGTGCAGCCGTTGTGCGTAGCTGTTCAGTCACAACCTGTGCAGGGATAAATACAACCAGTCATGTTGTCATGTCAGAGTTCATTCACGTCACATATATACTGCCAGTCTTTACACTTTGTTTGGAGCTGAGTTCACGGGACATTTTCATCAAGGAAAAAAACCATGCATAGCTATAATGTTAAGAAAACACACCTAGAAGTCTTTCTGTTAATGTTTTACTCTGTTTATGGAGTTTGTGGTGAACATTTAATTTATGTTCATTTTATGCAGGTCACCTTATTGAAAAAGATAGAAAAATACATTTTTCCTTTTATTCAATTTGGGTTTTATTTAATAACATTATAGAGAAAAAATTATTTGTCTCGCTAGCTCAGCAGAGTTACATTTACAGTTACGTGATCCTGACACAATATTAATCTAAATATAATGCATAACCAAGGATTTAAAGCATCTTTGATCTTGTATTTTGGGGAGTTCAATTGTCAGACAAAATAATGCAATGATGTATATTTTCAATTCAGCTTTAGAATAAATACTATATTTTCAGGAAGCCCCATAAGTGAATAAAAAATCGCTTTACTCTGTTGGAGAGCAGATTTAATGCAGATAGGTAGTGAGAACCATTCTCACAGTTCAACCATTAAAGTGGTTTATTGCATGAAGTCCAGATGCCACTCATCTTTGATTTTATGGAGAGAAAATATCAGGCGAGGAGGTGGCAGCCTAAGGTAACCATTAAGTCTACAGCACGACATAAACATTTATGTGGATCATTCGTTCGGTTTTTGAACATTTCCATACGGTATTGCTTTTCACCATTGCACACAAAGTCACAAGTTGGTCTCGAAAAGCTTGGTCCTAACCAAAACATCTGAACTGAGCATGAAACATCTGGCAGGTAACACCTCATAGCTTCTGGAGGCAGAAAAAAAAATCATTGTATTTGTTGAAAGAGATTGCATGTGTCAGGAAAACTGATAAAAGTTGGTGGAATGAGTCTGGAATTGAGATGAAGGAACGATGACACATGCATGGCTATGATTACACAAAGGAATAGAAAACAGGTGGAAGCGTCATATACCCATAAGGGACAGATTTATTAGTTACAATTGTTTTCAGGCTTTTTCTCAACAATGCATTTTTGTGCAGATTCTTTGTAAAAATGTTAATCTATAGTCTAAACCACAGAACCTCCGTTTAGTCTTCGCTTGAGGACATTTTCTGATATTGGGCTAATCTTTGTTCAACCGCTGACTTTTTCAACTGACTACTGACTACTGCTGGAAAACAACTAAATTCAAGCTAAATTCTTTTGTCCAGAAAAACTCAATGAAATCTTTCGTATCTCTTAGCTGAATACACAAACTGAAAGGCATAGTAAGCACTACGCGAAACAAAAGACACCATGAGGAATATCTCAACCTCTTTTCCATCATAGCTCCAGAAACGTTTTTGCATGCTATTGCCTGATGTGTCAAATTATACCCTGATATTTTGTCTTAACTGAGCTGAAGTGATTTAAGAAACCCTAACAGAAGAAGACATGCGGTTTGTATTCTCATGGCTGTCTCAGCTTAACTGTCTCCAGACTTTTTTATGGAATGGGTTGTAGGGGGTGATTTGCTGACGTTATTTACATGGAAAAGGATTTTTAGCCTCCCTTTTGGCCAGAGCATCAGGATTTTGGAATTTGTTGGCAGTGACCTACATCTGGATTTCTGCGCTAGAGGGTGCCCCACCCCCCTGAAAGCCTCAAACTAAGCCACAAGCCAGAATTTTCTCTCTCTCTGTGAGCTACACTGCAAGACGCACAGTCACGTATGCAGCCCTTTGGTGTTCTCTGTCACACCTATCATTCACTGGGATTGTCCAACACTTCCTGAATGTATTTTTGCGCCTAAATTAAAGAATAAGAGACGGCGAACGTCTTTTGGTTTATATTCTTTGTACTGTGTGAGAAAGATTGTGTGGAGGACCCAGTCTGGTTTTCATCTTTTGTGCCCCACCCTGGCTGAAATACAATGGATGGCAAGCAGGCCTGTGACTTCTAAGTCATTCTGCAGATTCTGTGCTCTGCCGCCAGCCTGGTCAATCTGCAGCCCAGAAAATTCCCTTGATGTGTCGGCCAAAGCGGCTTTGAATTTAATCGTAAGGCCATAAGTTCCCTTGTTATAGTGGATCCATGTTCCTTCACTTAGACCCGGGGGCATTGCATCTATACAAAACAATGTGGAAAAGCAGATTCATTTTGGTCATGAATCTGAGCTCCAAGAGTGATTGATTGCAAGACAGTCATATTTTGTAAACTTTTTCAATCGTTAATCAGTGAGGTTCCCATTGTTCCTCTTTGCTGGAAAACATGTATATAATTTTAATTCTTTTGGCAGTTGTTGAAAATTCCCTTTTTTTTCTTTTTCTTTTTTTTAACCGTACAGTCAAATATACAGTTGGGCATATAGCCTAGGGTGTGTAATCAAATCTATATTTGTCTTTGTTACTTCCAGCCTGTTATTGAAGCATGGCTTTCCATGAGAGAGAATGGACACTTTAATTAAAGAAAGCTGGGATGAATGAGTGAATTTCAGTGTTTGAAAGCCCAGTTGTTCATTTGTCAAACTTTGAACCGCTGCTCTACAGACTTCAGTGTCTCCGCAGTGGGTTTCGAATGATTTTCTTGTTGTAGCCACCGTACAAACAAAAGCACCCCTGTAGATTTATGTCTCATCCCTCTCTCTCATATTGGACTCTGAGGGCTTTAAAGCTGTAATTAAATTCCAATCCCTACTCTCACTTTTCCACTGACTGTCCCTGTCTCTGTGGGAGGCTGAGAAGCTGGGCTTTACCGCCTGTTGTGGTTTGTTTGAAAGATCCAGAGATCTTTGGAAACCTCAGCCATTGCGATAGAATTCACACATGTGGCGCAGACAGAGAAAGAAGGAGCCAGTACTCGCACACAGACACCGGACTGGTGTGAGATCCGGCCTGATTGAACAACTGAGACTCTGAAACATATGTGCAGGTTTTACCCACATCGCCACTTCTTCCTGTGAGCTGCAGGATTTCAGCGTTCCCGTGTCAAATTCGGGAACTGTCATTCCAGCTTACTTGTACCTCATGCATTCGATAGTGCTTTTGGGTGTTTAGGTGCCCATATGAATAACTCCATCATTGTACCTATCAAAGCTTTCCCGTACCAGACGGCCACCCACTGCCAAAGCGCAGATTGCTGGCATCAGCCCCTAGCGGGGCCAGCAAACTGGAGTCAGCTGCTGCAGTGAGCTGTCAGTTGGGATTCCTGACAGTGATATGAGGGACTAGACTGAGCAACTCCAGTCATACGGGAAGCAGTGGGAAAGAAAGGATGAGTTCTGCACCACTGATCCAGAGTGACAGTGATGGACAGGTTCAGAAAGAAGAGCTGATGGTCAAGGTTTTTCCCCTGTCTGGACAGTGTTTGAAAAGATGGACATGATGGCCGCATGGCTCCTACATCCAGCAGGGTGTTTATTTTCATGAATGCGTGCTCCAGAGCAACGATGTGGATGCACACAAATGCCCAAGTGTCAAGCAGAGTAATAAATGTGAACGTGACACTGAAGTATAAGATAAACTTTTGTAACTTTTTGGATAAGAAATCCAAAGTATGAATACAGACGTGCACAAAGAGGAAGCACCAAATTATCATAAAAAACAGAATAAATGTTCATTGAAAAGTAATCAATTGATTTAATATCCTTGATATTTAAGTCAATAGCTGTTCCAAATTTTATCACCAACAATAATTATGAAACAACATAAAACTCTGACTTATTCATTCATGTATTTAGCTGTCAGATCATGCCATGGAACAAGTGTTTGCAAATACAAAACATCACCTTCATATTTTGGATTGCCTTGTAACGACTGTCTCGTTAAAAAACTAAAATTATTTCTCAACAGGCATGCTCCTCGGTGCCTTATGTTTTGATGGGAGCCAGAGCTCCCTCTGACAAGTCGTTACATCAAGAACAAACGTTCCCAAAGGCAGCAATTAATGCTGAACTCATAACACAGCCCCACATCTAATATGAAAGGGGGCACCTCTTATTCTGCGTTAACCCAATTGTCTGCTTCAGTGATTTACATACTTACGGTTCCTATCAAACCGTGTGCATATGTGTTCCATTCACTAACGTAGGCTTTCTTCTATGTTCTCAACTCCATGAGCCAATGTCCTGGACACTAACTAATATATGCTATCATGCTCAAGGACAAGTAATAGAAATCATTTTTGTCCCCAAGGTGAGCTACTTTTTTTTCACACAAACATCCACATATAAAGATGCAGTCAGACTATATATTCTTTTCATGATGGAATTAATCCTTTTTGACAATGAATTTCCATAAATATTTATAGTACCTTTACAAAATATATGTTCAGTATAGACACAATACATCCTTCTTGAATTATACTAAAGCACAAATGTCTGTCTTCCCCATTTCTCTTGCATGTCTTCAAGGTCTCCACTATATCTCATCCAGCAACATTCAAATTTGAGGAATGTGAGTACAATTCATCCTCGACTGGAGGATGCTTTCTGAATTGATAGTTTTTAGGCTCAGTCAGAAAAATGAGAGTTAAGTGACTACTGCCTCTGTACAGTGAGAGAGATTGACATGTAGCATTTGGTGTCTGGCGGTTTAAAGGACGGCTCCCTCTTTTGCGTGAGGTGCTCAGAGGCAGCTCTGGGTTTAGGCTTTGGGGGCTTTGTGAGGTTGTTAAAAATGTTCCTGTTCACTTTTCCAGCTGCAGCCTTTTAACGGTGCATTAAACGACAGTTAACCCCCGAAAACCCACCGGGGAAAACTAGAAATGCAGTCTGAAAATCAAGTGAGGGTCAAGAATAATCCTTTGGCACTATGGACATACAAAGTCTAAAAAAAAAACTATAAAAAACTAGCAACACTTAGATATAAAAATAATAGAAAAAAGCACCATAACGACCTCCAAATAACCTCCAAATCGTCTAGAAACACCTCCTAAAAGTGTCTGCTAAATAAATGCATAGATGTCCTAAAAACAAAATAATTTACTGTTAAAAATATATGGTAGTTAATGTCCAATGTGTCAGTATTTTTTAATACATAAAATTCATATCTATAGTCAAACATCTGTTCCTCATAAGCGTTCATTATCTGTTTATAGACAGTATGAGTTGTAGTTGGTGAGAACACCTGAAGCTTATCATCTAAATTGCCTTTTAGTTTGCCCCTAGGCTAATTCTTACAAAAACAAACATTAATTCAATCAGTGAAGCCAGCATGTGTCTGCACTACATACCATAACTTCAACATGACAAACCAAACAGTTTACATTTTTAGCTGGACATCACAACTCTATCGATTTTTTTTGCTGACTTTGTTTCTCGGTAACACTACTGAAAATGTCAGGAGTCATAACCCTTTTGTTTCAGTCACTCTGAAAGCATTTGCGTCACTGCACCCCAGAGTAAAGCAGCCCAAATCTATCCGGTCCACGATGTCAGCGCAATTCTGCACTGAGATATATAGAGAACTATTTCCCTAAAATTAACTCTGTCAGAATGATTGTCTCTCAAATATATAATTAGTAATGATGTATGGGTTGACCCACCAATCATCTGCACCCCAACCATTAATTCCATCTTCACCTTTCCTCTTCGATCTGCTTCATTTGTCTTCTTGCCACATGAAGTTTTTTTTTACTGTCTTCAGCGCACAGAGGGATTGAGAACAGCTCTAGCTGGGCACATACTATTAAAAACAGGAGAAAAACTGGGGCATTTGTTCACCCTAGTGCAGTATTATCTTGCTTCTTTTTTGCGCGGTTGCATGAAATACACTGTGTTGTCAATCTATTGACAACACAAATATAAAGTAACAGCGAGACGCCTATTAGAATGACATTATAGTATTCAATCACAGCTGTATGGATGTTCTAACAAAGCCACTGTCAACTCCATTCATGTTGGGATTAGAAGTAATTCAATGTATGAGCAAAATAGACTGTTAAGCCAGAATCTCTTTCTGCATTTCTAAAAATTGGCTATATTAATTTAGAAAACATGGATTTTACGCAAAATAATTCTGATTTCAGTCCCAATTAAAAGTTGCATTAAAAATAGTTAATTTAATGGATATATACAAAACTAACAAACGAATTGGCATCATAAATTGCCTACTGTTCACCAAGTTGAAATTAATACAATTCTCATTAAAATGTACAAATCCAGTGTTAATTGGTGCTATTATGAATTATTCCTCATGTATTATCCCAAGATGTCAGTGATTTTCTTTTCAAAGTAAGCATATCAAAGCAAAAAATACGAACCTCAAATGAAAAGCACTGACTACATCATCACATAAAACAGCAAATCACTTCATATCAATGTTGGAAATATTTTCTGAGAACGATACAATATTGTATTACACTCACACATACACACACACACGCACTAAAATTGGACTTATAAAATACATGAAAACATGGTGGCCCAACCACAGCAGATGAGAACCATGCCATTAACAACTGATCTACACAACAGCGCCATGGGACTAAAATAGGCCTAGGTGATCAGAAAGTATTGTTGTTCCATATCAAAATTGCTGAATATTTAATAAAGCTACTTCACAAACTTTTTTCTCTTTCTGTTATTAAACAGCAAAGTCAGAAGCAGTGATTTTAAATCAGCCCATTAAGACCATGTGTCAAGTCATAGTCAAGTATTTGCAGACTGCTGAATTTAAGCGACCAAGGACAAGATCCGAATCCAAGTCATTTAAATACCATCTCTGTGGATCGGTGTGAGCTACACTTATTTGTATGTTAATTTGCAACAGGCACATATTGTAGCAGCAGAGTGTTTTGAATGCATGCAACACGGTTAAATAGCATCAGACATATTTCAATACATATATCAATTCTGCTCGCTTGCATGTAAATTGCTACAGTTTCTCTTTCAAGCTGTACCTGTAGTTTGACTTAACTGTAACTGGATGCCTCTGTCAGAGTTGGGGTGTAGTTTGTGAACATCCATCATTGACAGATCTATTTAAGAGTGATATGTGGATTTGTTGATTTATTCATTATGACAAGAGACGAAAAAAATCAATAGAGAGTGCTGAGAGCTGTCTTGAGATACTTAAAAGACCGGAGTAATTAGGAAAAGCACAGAGGATTTTAACTGATACATTTACAGACACTTTTTGTCCTTGTTGCTCTGCCAAAATGGAGTTCATGCAGCTTTTCATTTAAAACGTAGCTTCTAAGTAAATGCTTACGGGGGCAAAAAGATGTGACCATACAAAAAAAAAAAGAAAACAACACTGAAGCTCAGTCTCTGTCAGTGCAAATGAAAAGCGAATGAATAAAAATTGGTTGAAATTACTTTTGTTAGGAAACTGAAGATTTCCGAGTCTGATAACTGACAGAGTTGATCACACAGAGCTGTGGCTCACAATGACTTTCCAATTAGGAAATGTCCCCGTTAAGTTCTAAACGGACTTGTTGTGACAGAACAGAAAAGATAAATTAGGTATTCAAAGGACAAAATATATATTTACAAAACTCTTGTATCTGTTATCTTTTTTCCATTATCATGAGGCTTGAGTTCTGTTATTTGTAGATCTAAAGAAACCGATCAAGACAAGAGAGGATGTATTTTACTAAAGGTGCATTCAGAAACTAACACTACTGATGAAAACATTTGAGGTTGGAATGCAGTTTTAAGGGAGTCCAGGGAGTCAACATTTTACTTCTGTAAATTGAACACAAGATGGTCAATTATTTTTTCTAAACTGAACACTCTTAGCTTTGATGTAGAAAGAACATTTGGCTTCAACATATATTGAGACGTAATTGCCTAACTGCCGGCTGCAGTGAATCCCTGCAATTTGTCTACCCACCAGTTATCTTCTACAAACTGCAAATGCTTTTCTACTGTTTTAGCTGAAACATTAAACTCTTAACTCGTATTTTTAGAAAATAATTCCAATAATCTCTGAACTGTTGCCTTATACACACTCTGGATAGGGTTCTGAATTGAAGTAATTTCATTGTTGTTGCTGCTCCTTTCCCTTGCTGGGTAACCTTATCTTTTTTTTTTACTGGCATTACATGACATGGACTTAATTGGACTATAATGAAAGAACCGGCACTATTGGGATTTTTTCCTGTGATTTGTTGCTATATAAATAATACTGACCTGAATTTAACTGATTTAATCTATTAATCGACTCTCTTAATAATAAGAATTATTTAACTATATGCTTAGAAAACAGTACATTGTCACCTCATTCTTTTAGCTAATAATTCCAACAGTATTTCCTTAAAGTCAGCATATACATTAAAGACATTTCTGTTATCAGAGAAATTTAAGAAGAGAACAGATCATTGTTATAAACAGAGAAACTGTGATAGAGCCTAAGGTGTTACAAGAATAAATAACTACACAACAAAAATAAATTATGTTGTTTTCTCATCTGGTGCGTATTGTCAGCAGACAGTGCAGGTAACGTTGTTCGTCATTGTAATTCAGAACAGGAAGCCATCCAAAACAGCCTTTGTGTATGAAAAACAGCTGTGTTGAACATTTACATTACCCTTCCTCAGGGTTTTCTTTCATCTCACCATGTATTTGGGAAATTATGTCTTATCTAAAGAGATGTGAGCTTATTATTTTTGTCAGACCTTAAACAACAACAAACATGACTGCAGTCATTTAATTTTTCATCCAAGTCAGATGTTTTTTTCCCCATTGTCCTGATGCACATTAAATTTTTCCAAACCCACAAAACATCTCTGATAACCTTACAATGCCATATGTAACATGATGCATAAGTTTTTCTAAAATGTTTTGCATCAAAGACCATCACAGAAAATAGAGAAGTAGGTTTTAATGTCCATTCAAGCAAGCCAGTTAATCTAAACCTCGGCTGTGATTTTACTGCCTGAGTTACAATTCCCATTGCTTTCATCTGAGCATAATTTAATCTGTTTTGATGTTAATGTCTGCACGAGAAGATAGTTCTATTCATCTTAGTATCTTACTTAGTTTTTTTCTGTCTAAACTTTTTTTTATTTATCTGAGACAGTAATTTACGGAAGAATGTATGTGTGTTTGTCAGCCTACAAAGAAGAAGTAATAAAGCATGTCAGTTGCACAATTCATCGCTTTCCCACAGTCTCCAAACAGTGCCTGAACACTTTTGTAACCCGTCACTTCGATTTTCAAACCAATGGCTTAAGAAAACATTGCTTTAACCATCTTTTGACTGCAATTTCAAGCATGACATTGATTATCTTAGCTTCATAGTTATCTCCACATGTTACTGTACCACTGTACCGCATTCAGATGAAAGTGAAACACTGTGGTATAAGGCTGAATGATTATAGCAACTGTAAGTAAATTAGCTGTGAATAAAAGCCTTTTAAATGAGGGAACCCTGCAGTTTAATGCTATAAATCCTTTCAGTGATCCAACAGTGAGGTTACTAGAAATAGAATCAGTGCATGTTGCCTGAAAATGATGTATTCATAAGTTGTGTCTCTAGAGTGTTAGAATACTTTGTCTTTCCTTTCAATAAAAAAAAGAGATCACTTAAGAGGAATAATGGTGGTCTCATTCCACATAATCGCTCATATTGATACAATTTTAAGAAAAAAATAGCTCTAATTGTTTTCCTGAAACACTACTGAAAATAATTACAGAATGAAATAATTTCCATTCTATGCAATGTTATAAATAAAATCTGTTTTACTGACCTAAAATACTGCAAGCTGTTTCTTGATCTTGAAGTGCTGTATCACTATGATCATCGAATGGGACATAAATATAAATATGATCACACTCTATTTACACATATTCCTAACACATCTAAAACGTAGTCAGATGCTCGACTGGGGTTTCTTTACACGGACCTTTTTTTTTCTTCTTCCAGTCCTGCATTTAGAAAAATTGCAATCATTACATCTTGTCTCAAGTGGCTAAAAACTGTAGGACCAATTGCTAAAATATGGGAAAATTCCTCTCTTGAGCATTTGACTAATAGCAGTCATATGTTACGTTTGTGTCTCTTGGGAATGTAGTGCTATTATTTGAACAGAGACAATCCAACAAAAACAAGGGCCTCTGTTTACTGTATAATGGGTGTGACATGCTACCTTAGCCCAATTCTGAGGTCACTGCTGGGGTTTCCTACGAGGTATGACAGCTTTACAGCTGTGGGCCTCAGACTCAGATTGTTTCTGACATGTTAGGCTGCTGCTGCTCACCGTCTGTCTCACAATGTATCCCCTTCTTCTTCGCCCACTTTCTCCCCCTCAACCTCTCTGGATTTCTGTGTGAAACAATCCTTTTCTGTCTTTCATTCCCTCACACACACACACACATAGGTAAGAAATTATATCAAGGCTTTTTCAGCCAGACACAAAGAGGACTCTTGAGCATATTTTAAGCCTAAAGTCTTAATTTCTCATAACCAACGTCTTTGTGAAAGCTGAGGAGTGAGCCAATATTTCTTTACGAATGGCCTTCTGTTGAAACGGTTTAGGTTTGGTGATTTCCTAACAAGTTTTCAAACAACAAAGCAGAAATTTTATGAGGCTGAACTGAAAGAATGTTGCTGCATTATTAACTTTTGTTCCGATGACATATGCAATACATTTATCAAGGCATTATTTTGCAATTGCTACTTCCATATCACACGGCCATTCAACATATACTCTAAGAGCAGAGCTACAATTACTAAAAAAGATGTGCTGAAATCCCTTTGTATCAGGTTTAAATGCACACAGGGTCCAAATGCAACTTGGAAGTTAACTGTTGTCTGGTTGTATAGAAGAGAAAAATTCAGATGTTTTTTTTATCTTCATGCAGCATAGAGAAATGTATTAGAATGTAAGCTGAGGCCCTTAGGAGATATAATATTCCTTTTGCATTTCAGTTGTAATATAAATATGCATGCCCTCAAGAAAAAGATTGCTACTCAGAAAACTTTTTCTACCTATTTTTTTTATAATAATACTATGTTTCAAAAGCAGGACTTCAGTAGATGGGACCAGAAGTTGTTACAATGAATTAAATTGTAATTACAATAAGTTTAAGGAAAATCTATTATGAAAAAATATAATTGTTTTTATAAGGGGCACATGCAGTGTGGCTGGGTGCTCACATTAAAAATGAATGAATGCATTAGAAAAAAACAAAATGGGTGGGGAAATATGAAAAATGGACTGACCAATGAAAATAAATATAGTGTGAAAAAAGAAAATATAAAAAAAGTCATAAAGATAATAAATAAATGTGGAATTGTCTATATTCATTTTTGTACCCCCTCTAATTCCATAAGCACCCAGGCACGCATGCACCACAGTTTGGTCCACGCTCTCTGATCTGATTTTGAATGCAACATTTTGTTTGATGTCTTTTTGATGATGAACATGAAATAATGTCTAAATCACCAGAAGCAGGAACATCAAACAGTTCCAAATGAAAACACGGTAATGTCTTCTCTGACCGAGCTTTATTGCACCTTCATTTGCCACTGCCCCATAGAAGCTGAGCTTTGACTACAGACAGATACAAGATGAGTTGATAAATGAAGCACTTTCATCTCCAGCAAACTTTGGCAACTTTTTCATTTGCTCTGCAAGCACTGCGTGGCTAATATGCTGCATCATAAAATAATCAGATAAGAACAGATGGTAATGTCAGCAACCCAAGGGAAAGTCAAAGGTGGAAGGAGTAGCTTTGAACAGGATGAATGGCCAGAAATCATCCCTGCAGGAAAAGGGGACCCCAGCAGATTCTTATGTCCAGAGTCACCCCACAGTTTTATTTGGGGAAAAGTATGAGATCATCTTTATATTGTTCCATTTCAGAATCCAATGTTCTTTAAGATAATAAGGTGAGGGAGTTACTATAGAGCACAGGTGACTTGGTGATAATGAACTAATATATATGCATCATGCAAAACTGATCTTTATGCTTGGCAGAAAGAGCTGAACACATTCATTCATCACAATTTTGTCTGTTATGAAACACAAAGAAAACTCATCACCCAGACAGGGAAACCGACTTTGCTATGACGTCACACACGTCCTGAAGGGTTAGCCTCAAGTAATGCCTGTTGTGGGCTCCCATGTTTATATTAAGGGAGCCTTCTCCGACAATGCTGGCCCATTTCAGCTGAACCCTGAACAGGTCATCAGCTTTGCGATTAATTTGATTCATAACTGAAGGCAGGCCAAGTTATTGTATGATTTACAGACGGTTTGGTGTCTCTCAGGGCTTTTGGAAGACTGTGTAAACCGAGAGCCTGATATTCAAACAACAATGCTGAGAGCTATAGTGGACTCAGAGCTTTGCCTTGGCCTCCGCATGAGTTTCCTGACAGCAAACTGGCACACAGAGCTTCCAGTTAATAAACTGCACCACCCAGATCTTGCGGCGACTGCTTGGACTGTTTGCCTGCAGAATGTGTGTGTGGTCAGTCTGTGCAAAATACTCCTGTAAACCCACAAATGAAAGACATCTTGAATGCTTAATATGTTAGATCTATTATGTGAGTTTCATCAACTCCCAGTGCGTTTGTAGGTACAAGGGAATACGACATGGAAGTGTAAGAAAAAAAGAGGAATTGGAATTGACACAATGTGCACCAACTGATGGTGCCAATGATGCCAACAACTAAATATGTTCAGTTATTAAAGGGCATGTAGGTCTTATTAAATGCATTCTTCATAAGGGGGAATATTTACTGAACATTTGATTCTAGTTAAAGTAGTGTCTAGAGAGATATGGTGGGCTACAGACTATAAATGCATCTGATGTGAAAGACTTGCATTATGGGACCTCTGGAACCTGCAGTGGGAAGAAAAGCACTTTATCTCATTATATAATTATGATTTTTCTTAACGAACCAGAGACTGGTTCATTTCATCCATGTATAGAAAATAGAAGGTCAGACAGGTATATACAGGTGCTAGAAACGAGAACATCCATTTTCATTAAAAATGATTGTGTTGAGTGCTCAACATTGAATGAAATATAACATAATTGGATTTAAATTTGTAGACATGCCTAAGTATAGGATGTGTAGTTATTTTATCACTGTCCAGTAATAGACAAACACTAACCATTCAGGTCAGAAAGAGAAATTGTATTTAATACCTGTTATTGGCCTGATGCTGATGTGTTTTCATTTATTTAAATTTAAGATTCAAGTGAAAATGTGGCTGTTGCAAGTTGAAAATCGTTACAACTTCAAACTGAAATCATTTGAGATTTTGAATTTATTTTCAAGATTTGAAATTCAGCCGTCAATCATTGGGCCCGGACCGTAAATACTGCCCAACTGCGTGAGATCACATATACAAGAGGCTAAAAATAATCTTCTTTCACAGGACTGCTGGGCTCACCCTTGGGGATGCAATGAGAAACTCAGCCATCTGGGAGGGGTTCAGAAAGTCACTGCCTCGCTGCAGAAACAGGAGCCCACTGCGGTGGTGTGGCCATGTGATCGGGGTTCCTAAATAGATGATCGGTGTTTCAGTCATGCCCTACTAAGAAGATGCAACAAGGCAACCCCAGGAATCACCAGTGAAACTATGTCTCTCAGTAGGCTTGGCAAAACATTGATTTCTACCCAGAAGAAAGTAAGTAACACATTCATATCCACCAGGAAGAAGATAAGGGACACATTTATTTCCACCCAGAAGAACTTAAGGTGTTGACTGGAAAGAGGGAGGTCTGTGGATCCCTGCCTCGGTTTCCATCTGAGACCCGGTCTTGAATAATCAGCAGAAAATGTTTTAAAAAATGTAATGGATATCCAGCTGCATACCAACAATATTCTTTTCACCTGAAAACTTCAAGAAACTAAAACCTGAACTTACATCAGACAGATCAAAATGAATAAAAATGTGTTCAGTTTTTTTTTCTTTTTTCATGGTTGATCACATTCTGTTCAGTTTAATGTGCAATTCTTTAACTGATATTTCCTAAAATATATATATGCCACAAGGGGAGTTTTACAAAGACACAGCTGTTACAGTACATGAAATGGACAGATGTTACAGAGAGACAACAGATGAGGCGGGGGAGAGGGGGCAAACGCTCACTGATTGTAGGACAGAATGAGGACGGGGACAAACTGTTGCTGTGAGATGCTCCCCCATGGAACTTATTTCCCCTCCTTTTTGCTCTCTATCAAAGAAAGGTCAGGCTTAGATGAAATGTTGTCCCATGATAAATGTTATATTTACAAAAGCAAATAGATGCAGGGTGAATTTCCATTTCATCCACTAGTTCCAAAACACGTCTTGGCTGCATGTATCTCATATAGGATATGATTAGTCTTTCCATTACATGCATGAGCACTGCAAATTTATGACAAAAATAAATGAAGTATGAATAAGCAGGCAAACATCTGCGAACAAGAAAAATTTTCACATTTATTTGATATCAAACAGGAGATGAATTAAATATCAGCTGATGATGGGCCCTTACAAAAGAAATAAAATGAACCTAATCAGTGCTGCAACAAATTTTCACTCTTCCCAACCATGGACTTCTATTTCTTTTTTTCTCTGAATAGTTAATAAATTAATTGGTGTCAGAGAATGAAACATGTCTGCAATGTCGGCAAAATCGCATAGACATGAACATAAGTCTCAAACCTGACGATTTTGTTCAAGTAAAATAAATTACACAAGAATCCAATTCACTCCAAATCTGTGCATGGCCTGGTGTCAACAAATGTACTACTGGCAAAAATTCATTATTCATGAAAGCAAAAGCACTTCACAAGCAGAGACGTGAGCATGGTTTCATATGGACTGATATCTCTCAAAACTTTTTTTTTTTCATATTCAAACTTACTACAACAAGTCAAGTGTGAGAGGAAAAAGCACATTTCCACCATTTTTGATTAACCTTGTCTGAAGAATCTTAACATTGAAAGGACATAACTACTGAATGGTTGCCTTTTCTTTTTTTTTCTTCTTTTTTTTCTTTGTTTTACTTTTTACACTAGTGGTACAGCAAAATATATTTTCTTCAGCTGTTACTTGGACAACAGTTAAATGTGCAATAGAGAAAATATAAGGCCTGAGTCTGAATTAGTGGTTTCTTAACTTTACTGTCCTGGCGGTGTAGTGGAGCCACACTGGTTCTAGTTCTGCACTTCGTCACTAGCAAGACCCTGGTTAAGCAAAGTCTCCTTGGAACATGTCAAGAGTTTCATGGTTCCTTGCTTGGAGTTTTTTTTCTCTTTTTTTTTTCTTCCATATTCTTCGATTTTTCTCTCAGTACAACAGAAATGCCAGACTTATCACTGAAACTGCTGCCCCGTGTTAGCCTCTGCACCTCATTAGTCCAACAGCAGAGCTTCCACAGCCCACATTTGTCTGGCCTTAGTCGAATGTGTTTTGTGTCTTAATGAGATCTGTGTGCAAAAGTCATTCATTCATTCCTTTTCCCACCCGGCAACTTTTCACTTCCTGTTCTAACAGGAAAGCATGTGAGGAGCAAGGTTCACCAGCTCTCTTGACATCAGTCGAAAGCACCCAAGTGTTGAAACCTGTGCAAAGCACGATGGCCTACTCAGAGACTGGTAATGAGTTGCATTTGTCCATCAGTGGGCGTTTCTCCCTCCTGTGCACAGTCTTCGTTGTTGGGTGGAATGATGCAACCGTCACTGGTGCCTCGATTTATGTGGTAGTAGGACAGCGACGGCGGCGCGTCGCCGAGTTCAGGCATACTTTTATGGTACACGCCCTCACTGTCGCTTTGAGAAGAGGGGGAGAGCTCCTCCTCTGGTGGGTACGGTGAAGCTGAGGGTGAGGGGGAGTCTCTCAAATTTGGCATGCTGGTATATAGGGAGTCCCTGTTATTGTTGGGTGAGTGAGAGCCCATGTCCTCCACAGCGGTAACAGTCTCGGAGCCATGGCCGTTCTGTCCCTCTAGGCGCCGGGGGGCCTTCTGGGCGCTGTAGAGCAGGGAGTGAGTCCTCTGGGGCAGGAGCGGAGCCTCCAGCACCTCCTTATGGTGGGGGTGCAAGAGCAGCTCCAGGGTGGTGTGGCCTCCTCTCACACCTCCTCTTTGGGGAGATGAGGCGTCGGTGTGATCCGCCACTATGGCGTCATCCTCGCTGCCACTCCCACCCCCACCTCGGTCCACCGTCACCCTGGTCTGGGGAGGCAGGGCTCGGTCCCTCTCCCTCGGGGTGTCACGGACTTTGGGAGCCCCGCGGGGCCTTAGGTTGTTGTGGACAATCTCGGATATGATCATTTTCTCAAATGCGGCATCATCCAGGTTGAGGCCCCCCAGGTCACCTGGGGCTCGGACGCCCACAGCCTCGTAGTCATCGTCGCGCAGGGAGTAGCTGTTGTTGAAATTGCCGTTGAGGGGGAGGGTGTCCATGGCGCTGATGTCCCTGCTGTTGCTGAGAGAGTGCTGTCCTGGAAAAAAGGCAAAAGGAGCAGGTGAGACATCGTTTTCCCCTTTTGAGATAACCAAACACTGTCCACTACTCCACATATACTTGATACTGCTCAGGACACTTCATTCTTTTGCTCTTTGGCCTCAAAGCGGATTCCAATTCAATACAAGTAAAAAGATCTATACAAATTCACATGAGAACCCAATTAGTTTCCCACCATGTCCATCCTTGTCATGGCACTTATATGGTTAAAGCCAATGTCAGAGATTATCCTGAACAATATTGGAACAATTACAACAAAATAAAACTTGAAGAAAATAAGGAAATTGTTCAGCAACATGTTGTATTGAAGCTCATGACCATGTAACAACGTATCGGCAGGAAAAATAGCAAAGGATGCGAGTAAAGCAAAAAAGATGAACTCAAGCTTATGAAGTTGTGTTGCAACATTAACAATGAATAAAACATTCCACCTGTTAAAAGAAGGAAAGACAAAAGGGTAATGTCAAACACAGATGGCCAGCCACCTCTCTGCACTGGGGCCCCACAAGCACGGCAACAACCCCCACAGACCAGAACAGACAGGCACCATGCAATGACTCACTTTGCCACCACTCACATCAAGTGTGTCTGCTCAGGCTATCTGGCCTAAGAACAGCTGATTTGCAACAAAAAAAAAGAAAGAAAAAAAGTAAAACAGATGCTTTTTCAATTGCAGCAGAAACAACAAAATCACTGAAATAAGACAAAAGTGGAAGCTTGTAACATCCATCCTGGATTCAGTTGATCTAACCTGGATTGTGTCCTTGCAATTAACTATAATTTAGCCCACACTGCTCGAATTGTTGTAGTGAATTGGGGATGAAATTATGTGTTTACCAGTTTGAGAGCTGAAAGCTAAATCAAGGACAACTGAATCCAGGTCTCCGCGGGTGAAAAGGTTCAGCGGCAAGCAATCTTTTTTCTTTACTCTTTCAGTGAAAAAAGGAACATTTCCAGATAACAACACAAGACACAATTCTGTTTTCCCTACGTGTTCCGATTTTATGTGAACAAAGTATCCATACAAAACTTAAAACAATGTACTGTAATTTTGATTAGCCCTATGACAAAGCTGACGAATAGCAGGATAAAAGTGAAAAGGACTACTTTCATGTGATGAGGATTATTGAGACGGGGTAATATTTTTTTATGTGAGGCTGGAGGTGCTGGTGTTTTTTCAAACACACACACGCACACAAAAAAGGAAAACTGCAGAATTATAATTGTTAAACATGTCATAAAATGAACGATAAGCAATAAAGTCGAAAAAAAAAGAATAAAATCTAAAACCATTAAGAAGGGTACACAGATGAAAAGGTCCGATGGTGCTGGTGAAGGGATTACCAAATACTACTCTGGATAGACCTGACTTTCCAAATTTACATTAGTTCATGCGCAGGCGGAGGTTTTTACTGCCAACAGGTATTGTCTACCGGGAGAGGGGGAAATGATGTGAACAGAATTCAACTGGACATGGCGACAGCTGCACTCTGGGAAGCATGCCAGCAAAGATTCATCCAAGATGTTCCCCTTTCCAATTTTAGTGCATCGGAAGAACATCTGCAGAGTATTACTTAGTATTAATACACTTATAATATAAGACAGGCTCATCCTTCTGTAGGAGCTAAATGTAATGACTATAGCAGGTAGAATTTAGAATAAACTTGTGTTAAAGTTGACAGTCTCTCTGCACGTCTTTCATACTTGGCAGGTGATCTTCACACCAAGTTTTGTGTGTCACACTGCCGCTACGTTCCTAAAAACTACTTTCCACATGTTTAATCTCTGATCCCCCCCTTCCCAACTTTAGCGCTGCATTTCCATTTGCTTTTTAGCTATACGTGTAGCATTTTATCTAGTAGGCTGTGTGTGAACATGGCTAACTACAGCAGTGTGCCTCAGGGGGAGAAAATGTGTTTTCACAGGTAAAGGAGAGAATTGTGCTCACACCGAGAAATACCTCCTAATTAAATATTCCTTTTTATCTATCTCCTGTGCTACAATGTTAACATATCACTCAACCCTAATAAACAAAATAAACATTTTAGGGTCCTGAACACGGTCCTGTGAGTCTGACCAGCTCCGCTGTTGCTGAGCTCAACCTAATAAACGGGATAAATAAATAAAATCAGAGAGCAGCTTTGATTTTCTGCACAGACACTGTTTGGCTGCAGCCCTGCTTCATTATCTCTAAGTGTGGAGTGCTCGCTTTGTGCTGTAAGCCAGCTCACAGCACAAAAGAACACAGCGATGACTAAAGAAGGTTATCTGCTGCATCCGCTCCATACACACTTTTGCCACACTACCATTTTTGTGTATTCTCTTTTATCATCAAATGTCTGCGGATAACTGAAGTCTGCAACTCTGCGCGCGTTGCATCATGTGCTTCTGTCTTTCCTCTTTGATTTGAGTTTATTTTTAAGGAACTAGGTCACAATCAACACAAGCGCCTTTCAGTTTTGATTAAATGTAGAGATTTCAAAATGATTCTATTTCATCGTGACATTTATTCAGGGGAATGGTAAATATGAGCAGGTCTGTTTTTAACACAGAGGAATTCCCAAGTGGCTGCTAAACTAGACAAGAAATTTATGATGATCTCTGTTTACGAAACCTGGGTAACCACTAAAAATACAGAGAAAATGCCAATGAGGCAGAACAAAAGGCAAATCTTGTATTACTATTTTAAAAAATTTCATTCACGCTAAGTCACTGCCACAATCTGAACAGGTAATGTGTATAATAAATCCAATCATTTTTTTTTCCTGGCAGAGATGTAGAAGAGAAGAATACTGTTATTACTTGCCATGCACATCTGATAATTTGATGCTAGAACCAGCAGAAAATCATCTTAACTTGGCACAAAGACTGGAGGCAGAGCTGAGCTGTTAACCCGACCGAGTCAGAAAACAACACGGTCCAGTTTAAGTCATCCTAATTTATCTGATTAGTCAATTCTACTAGTACTTTGGTATACATAGTCTTATCTAATGTTTGTGGTGAAGAATTTTTTATCTTGGCCAAGGAACAGCAACTTTCTTTTTCTTCTGGTTGCTTGGGAACTGTTCCGATCCAAGAAGTACATGTGCAGATATTCTGCCCTAAAATGGCACGGTGTGGTTTTTGTATTATTAAACAAATGCGACGTCAAGTGTTAATTAAGTGTGCTTTTAAGATGCTGCAAGGCGGATTTTGTTATTTGCTTCCTATTAAACTCCACAACCTGTTGTTTTTATACCAAAAAGATAAAAATTGTTCATTATTGGATTAAAAAAATGTTTTAGGTAGAATTTGTTTGCAGACTCAGGCTGGCTATGTGTCTGTTTTTAATTAGGTTTGTTAAGTTAAGCTTTCCAGTTGACAGTCATATATTTAACAAAGTAGATATGAGAGTGCTTACAACCTCGATCCTCTGAAAACAAACACGTATGTCTCTTAAAATGCTGCACGTGTGCTTTACAACAACCAGAGATCTGTTGAAGAGATGTGCTGGTGGGTGGAATGTGCACCTGGGGAGTGAAAGGCCGGTGGGGAAGGGGTGTTGCACACCACCGTTTCTGCCAGCAGGTTGTTATAAGGGTTAGTGTCGTGGGTTCGAAGGAGAGGGTTAGTAAGGAGGTAGTTGCCAGTCATCCCTGAAATAACAGGAGGAGAGACAGAAAGGGAGAAAATTAGGAGTTGAAAAACAGTTGAGAATGAGAACTCAAGATTCTGGCCATCACAGTTTGTGGTGTGCTGGGCAGCTGTCGACGTAAACAGACATCAATGTTCCCCGTCCAGAATGTGACACTCCAAAAGATTTATGGTAAAACCTTCTGTCTGCTTTCTATCGCACACAGAGCAGCCTTAGAAACGCTGGTCAAAGTGTGCCATTATTCAAACATTCTGCTGATGTAGCTGACAAACAAAATTATAGCGACAAGTGTTCACCAAAGCACAAGAACACAATCAGCCGCACTGTTTATGTGCAACAAATTCATCTAAACAAACTCACCAAGTTGAGACAGTAGACAAAACATGTCTGAAGTGCTTGCTGGGAATAACACAGTATCCCCACCAACCTCAGCATGCTTGTGTGAGTCCTTGAGAATGTAATAACTATGCTCACTTATTTGGACGGATCACTGAGAAACTCTACACATGCATAAATATCAAAAGGGAAACAGAAAATCTTAAAACTAATTCAAACCCACAGCCAAATCTGTGTTGGCACAGTCCTGAGCCTGAGCCTCATGATGCTGGGATCATTACCAAAACCTGCTCTGACCTCCACCTGCCTTTGCTCATCTCTCTCCCCTTCCAACCTGACGGTCACTCTGGGATCAGGATGATTTAGTTGGCCGTTGCTCAGTCAGTCCCTCATGTCGGGGGTCATTAAAGGAACTCTAGTCCTCATCCATAACATTTTACACACCACATAACATCTCATCTCTTATCTATGTCTTTTTTTCTCTCCTTTTAGATAATTCAAGCAAGAAAGAACATCCAAGGAAAAGATACAAGCTTAGTGGCATTTAATGCTATTCTTTTTATTGCCAATCACTTAAGAGCAAAATAACATGAAACTCCTCAGCCTCCACAGAGCCGCATAGGCCACAGCTATTGAAGTGTTTGCTGTGAATCCAGAACTTCATCACAAAGAGAATAGAGCATGTGTCACGTCTGGTGCTGATGGAGGCGATGGTTGCTTACCCTGGTTGAGAGTAGAGGAGCTGTTTATGTCGCCTGAGATGAAGGAGGACTCCGACTGCTTTCTCACAGTGTCGTTCCACATCCGCCTGATGCGGCTCTGTGTTGAGAAAAAAAAAAAGCAGGCACTGATCAGTACTCAACAAGGTGCTGCTATTTTTCCGAGGCTTTTGGCCCCGAGGACTGTGGCGGTGCAGGTTTGTGATTCAAAGCTCCGCTTGTATGCAAAATTCACCAGACTTGCCGTCTGATGACATGTTTGTGCTACAAAGCTGCACGTTTGCTATTGATCCTCCTGCTCCCAGAAAAGGATGCACTGAGAATCTCACATGTTTGTAATTTGAGAGATTGGCCTCGCAACCTTTCTTTTTCTTTCCTCTTAACACTGAGAGCAGAAGCAACCATCAAATTCCCAGTGGCACTTGAAAAATAGACCTCACAAAGTCATCAGAGCGGATATTATGAGTGCTGCATGCCACCGTGGTTTGGGTGCAAAGCTCTTACTTCCAAAATAGTTCAGTTTAAAAAATTCTGGAAGCAAAAAAATCTAGCCAGGCAATTTTTCATGGGACAATTATTTTGAGATAAATCTTTTTTTTTTTTGGGTCAGTAAATGCACCGTGTCAAGCACTAAGAAATTAGCTTTTGCTTATGTTTTGTATTAAATTGGATAAAAGCCATATACATTTACCAACAAGCTGTTAACAATCTACCTTTACAGGCAAGAATATAAAGGTACTTTGTTTATTTCTATTACACATTGAGAAAATGCAAATATAAGACTTCATATTCCAACTATAAACCATGGAAATGTAGCCTCAAATACCACAGCAAACCTTCTACATCAGTGTCACTTTCATTTGGAAGGCCAACCTTTACATTTATGTGGATCATTTGTGAAGATTGGCTTCATAGTGAAAATAAACACAGGATTTAGCCTTTAAAAGTACCATTCACTTTTCCAAAGTATGAAAGAAAAAAGGTAGAGATGCTCTGCGCTTTCTTTCATGGCATTAGTTGAAAGACCAAAATCAAGGGTGTTACTTTGTGTTTTATTGCTTTTAAATGTTTGCTGCCTGTCTCAGGCTCTCAGGCTGAAGGTCATTTGCGCACAAGGACTTTGATAAGTGTTTGCTAAGAAGTGAAAAATAGAAAAATGATCTTTGGAAAAAAAAGCTAAAACATTTTATAGTTTTTTAAGACCTAAACACAGAGACAGAAAAGCTCCGTAAAACTTACAAACATGTAATTATTTAGGAGTGACTTGCCAAGTATAAATGCATCTGAATTTTCCCTTGTGCTCTCTAAAGCCTATAATGTGATTTATTTGATTCCTGCTGATGTACCTGTGTAGCAGAGGAGTAACGGGCTGTGGATCGGGACGTGGCTGCCTTAGCTGAGTTATGGGAACCTTCAGATGGTATTGCACCACAACATTGGGACTGACGGAAACATTTGCTGTACTCTTTCCGAACCTGCGAAAGAGCAAAAGATCAGTACAGATCAGATCAGAGTGCACTGGCACAGACTTTGACACATCAACTCACTCAAAAAAGCACAGAACCCAAACTTTTGTTAGCTGCCAGCCACTTGAAAGCGGTTTAAAAACACAATAGTTCAAGTGAGGGACAATGGACTATGTGTGAAATGATGCAGTTATACAAAGAATATTAATTGACATGGGTTCTGCCAAATAACTATGTAAAAAATATTAATGGAGAGCTTTATATGTAAAGGATCCACACCAACTATAAAAGAAAAATTACATTTTTTAAATGTTTGGATTTTATTAAAAAGGGCTGCCGAAAAACACAATTTACATTGTCAGTTATTTTTCCTTTCTGTTTTTTCGGTCCATTTGTATAAAATTCAGTGGCTTGACTATCTTGTAACAAAAAGCAATTAACTTAACTGCATCTAAGTGGCAAGAACATTTGGAATGCATGCTTAGAAAGTAAACAATTTGTAAAATCATTATCTTCATCGTATCAGTTGATGAATTTAAGTTAGAGACGGTTAAAACTATTTTTTAATTATTCTTTTCGTTGTCAAAGCAACAGTAAAAACAAAGAAACATAATTTTTTTTTGTTTAAGGATGAACTGAACAAGTTTTGCTTGATAAATGGCATCTAGTTCATTTGGTTTTCAGCATCTTATGAATCATGCAGAGTGATCTTACTTTTTTCTGGAGGAGGCAGTGAAATATGAAAATAAACATCCCTTGGAGGGTGTTGAAAATGGTAAAAAGGTAAGCCATCACAATGGAAGATTCACTGAGGAAGAAGAAGCCAAAGGACCATGTAAGTCCCATAAGACAGAGCAGCGCAAATGCTCCAAGCACCCATGACCTGCAAAGTAACAGAAAGGGATGTTAACAAGTGACATTCAGTTGTGTCTTTATTTGACATAAAGCTTGACTATGTTTGAGCATAGTCAATCTCCCAATGATCTTTTTTCACTCGTGTACAATTTGAACCTGTGTATGAAGGCGAGTATAAAGTTTCGAAATGAATTTGGGTCAAGCATTTTTCTTTTTAAGAGTTGCCGGCACAGAAGACCGCACACACACTGCAAGTTTTTCTTTGTGCCTTCCAGGAAAGCTTAGAGGAAACAACTTAACAGTCTAGTTCAGTGACAGAGACCGGTCGTAACTGGTGCACAAGAGAGAATCGAGTTACCCAGAAAGAAATGTCTGGAGAGGAGACTAGAAATGGGCCATCGATATGTAATTTAAAGAGAGACCAAAGAAAAATAATCGGGTCTGATTAGACTTGCTTGTGACAAAAACATCATACAAATTACTTTTCCTTTTTTGGTTTTTACAAGTTCCCAAATTTAAAAAAGAAACTGCATACAATTGAGATAGACACTAATTAATGACAGTTAATAAGTTGTGACGGCTTGTTATAATGTGTAAAATCCAAAAATCTGCTAATGTGACATTGCTATGGGCTAAAAAGCACCCTGAATACCAATTAAATTATGTTTTATATTCTTTCTAATTATTTTATGTGCAAACTAAAATCATAGCAGCTGCCTGAAAATTCAACGCCCACATAGTGTATGCCATCAAACATATTGTGAAGCAATGCTCTAAGCTCTGAAATTGTCAGGGACTTGCAGTTTTACCAAAAGCAGCCCACTAATACCAAAAAAGATGTGTTTTTTTTTTCTGTTTTGAACATCTTGAAAAATACAAAGCAGGCAGATGGGATCCATCTTCCAAAGACCCCTATAAACTATGCTTGTAGAGGAGGAAAAAGTCCCCAAAGGTCAGAAAAGCAGTTATGAAGAAATAAAACAGGCAATACACCTATGTGTTGTGCAAATACTGATATCATAAAATGAGCTAAAGAGACACCTTCAATAGACTGAAATAAAACCTTAAAGGGAAAAACTGTTGGTCTGGTTGGGAAATCAAATAAATGTGTAGGTCAAATGCAGCTTTTAAAAATATAGCAAGAGGGCAAAGCAGTGATGGTGAATATTATTTTTCTTCCTCGCTCTTTTCTCTCACATAACTGCCTTCCCCACCCCTCTCAGCATGAATACACACACAGTCTAACAGCAAGCAACAACAGACCGGCCTCTTAATCTCCTCGAGTGACACCCCTCACCTGATACCCCCCAGCCTGGACGAGTCGGGTTTCATGGAGGTGGAATGCTTCACCATCTTGTACATCGTCACCACCAGGAAGATGACATTGACCTGTCAAAACAGATGTGCATCATGGTTAAGGAACTGCACTTAGGCGGGCATCCAGTTCCTTGAGCCAGCAGGGCAGAAGGAGTAATTCAGATCCTTCACTTTTAAACAAGAACTATTTACACCCTAGAAATACATTTTACATACAAATATTATACATAAATAACAACAATTTGTTGTATTTAATTAATATACAACTAAAGTCTTTACGCAGTATAAAAAAAACTGAAAAATATCACCTGTGATTAGAATACACTATACCATGATTAAATCATTATAAGTGAGGAATTGTCTTTAAAGCATTTCACACTATGCACTGCTTATTTGTTGTGTTACTGGCTCTATAGTGAGCAACACCATGCATACTTTAAGTCGGAAGGCTATGAAAATTTTATGATTCTGTGCTGATCATGGAGCACGATGACTTGCAGAGCAAAAAAAATAGTGCGAGGTGATTGCTTTGGTTGTCCTCTCACACCTTCAAGCTCCGGCATAAGCAGCCCTCAACGTTTATCTCTGTTCTCATGTTTGTCATTACGGATGATTTTGAGTGCAATTACAGAAGATGAGAATGTACATGCATAAAGTCTAAACAGATCTGCTACGCTGTGGCCAAAATCCCAAGAAACATTCAGAGGGGAAAGCATGCCACATTTCAGAGGCAGGTTTTACTGAGGCCAGGAAAAACATTTAAGTGATTCAAGCCATACATCCAGAGAGGTTTCCATGCTCTCAGGATATCTCTCTTTAAGCACTGCAGGGCTCAGAGCCACAAAGAGGTTGCTGGAAGGGGGGGGGGGAGGGGGGCGCTCAAATTGGTCCGCTAACAATAAATGTACTTCCGCATATATTCAACGATAAACCAAAGAGTATGTGTGTTTTTTTTTATCTATTGTGCTATTGAAAACTTCAGTCCTATTTGTGCTTAGCTCATTGCCTTTTTTAAAGCACAAGAAAGCTACTGTACATGCATGAAAAAAAGAGCACGAGTTTGCAAGTAAAAACACCATGATGATGAAAAGTGCTGCTTTCAGTTTCAAACTACTGCGCTTTCAACTTTTTATCTATATATCTATAGGCAGTGAGCGAAAGATTATTATCTGAAATAGACATATTCTGAAAACTGCAAGGGAAACAAAGAGCAGTCTTTGATTGGAAACAAAAAGAGGAAGCAGAACCAAACCAGCAACAGCAGGGAGAGAGATGGCACAATAAGGAGTGGCTAAGAACAGAGAAGCTTTTAGATCAGAGTTTTGTCTGCCAACCACTGGGGCCAATTCATGTCCGCATGAATCGAGCGGCTGGAGATACATTTAACATGGCCTTAAGTGATGACACAGATCCGGTGAGATACAGACAGACGGACAGCGAGGTGAGAAGCTAGAAGGCACTCTGCAGAAAACTGAGGCACGCGGACTTCCCCCACATGCGAGATCTCTAAGGGCCTGTCCTCCACAGTTAAAGCGCATAAAATAAAAGCCCATAAAACCAGTGTTGTCAATCCAGTCCTTTTTCAGGTTTAGTGTGTTTTTAGAGCTATCGGACAGATTTACATGTGCGAAAACATATGGATGTGCTTTGTGCATTCGTTCAAGCCTGTGTTCATGCAATCTCTGTGTCTTGTCTATGTGTGTTGAGAACACCCTGCACTCCGCATGAAATATTAAGAGGTGAAGATGGAGATGTCCGTTTGCTCCGATTGGCTGCCGATGTGTCATGATCCTCAGCAGGGCTTTGAGCTGTGGTAATGGCTGCCTGGCCCACCCACTCATTACTTCAATGTTCACCCCCCGCCAGTGTCTCCCTTGTTTTCCCACTGAGTAAATGACCTTCATGCCTGAAACGATTTCTCCTCTTGATTGCGGGAGGGGAGTATTCTCTAGATGTACAGAGAGGACCAAACAGCTCTAAGTTGTTGCTGCTCAACAATTCTGATTTCAGAGGATTTCATAGTTGAGTGGACACTGATGTCCTTGTGTCAGCTATAATGGGACAACTTTCCATTCATGCAAATTGATCTGAGGAAGCCGAGCTAAGAGGCTGCCAGCATACAGAGAGAAAATCTATAAACTGTTCTTTAAAGCTTCTTTTTGACTGGAAAAAAATGCATATGAATGCATAAATGTAAAACTTACCACTATTATGAAGGTCACGGGTCCAATAAAGCTCCAGATGAAATGGTTATCCACCCTCAACCAGCACCTACAGGACACAATAGGTAATGTTAAGCTCAATAAATCATCTCGATGCCAAAACAAACTTGTGTCTAATCGATCAGGGCCCTGCAGAGCAGGCTGGATGATAGGTTACGGCAAAATAATAGCAACTCCTCTGACCGCAGAGAAGAAAACCCGACCTTAAGGGAGTGTTGGCTTTGTGCCATGAGAAGCTGCAGTGTAAAAGGGCAGTAGTTATTGGACTCATGACTTCACAGTCTGCAAATGTCTGCAAATGTGAGGTGGTTGTGTGTACCTAAGATTCTGCACAATAAACAAAGAATAAGACAGTTTAAGAGTGACCTGCGCCTCTATTTGTTTCTGTCAGGGAAACAGAAATGAAGAAAAAGACCTATGCAGTGAACAAAGACTTTGAATAACACACTTTACTTAAAATGCCATAAATTAGTGGGTTGCAGTTTTACAAATCATAAAGCTTGCTGCTTGGATAAAGACCAGCAGAGTAGTGCATAAACTTTTAACGGACAAGGGCGGCAAGTATCCACATGCAAGGAATAAAAAAAAAACCGGCAAGTCAATACAGCAGGCCAGCAAATTCATTAATGCTGCTGCTGCTGTGCTCACAGCCTCCTGTTTTAGCAGTGACACGCTGTAAATTTGCCAAGGGGCAGAGGTAGGCTGCTCTTTGCCATGCCGTATATCTATCATTAGCACATAACACACTACGCACGCTCTGTGGGTGTGTCTCATTGGGGATGCTCGTGATTCTCCTCCCAATCTTTGAAAGAGGAAGCGCCCCTGTAAAGATGCCACCCTCACCCCTGCTGTGTGCCGTAGCTTCTGTAGTCGATGGCTGCCGAGATGCCAACCACCACGGCCGGGATGAGGTATCCGGAGATGTAGTAATACTTCCTGCGTGAAAACTCGCTCTCAAACACCTCCACCAGCATGAGGTACAGCTGCACTCCCTCCAAACACATCCAGGTGAACGCAGCCAGGAAGCAGAAGTGGAGGACTCCCGCAATGACCGAGCAGACCAGCTGACAGCAGGACAAAGACGGAGAAGTTACACACGTGGAAACCAGAATGCAAAGTCATTTGGCTCATTTATTTCTTCCCTGCTTGTTTAATAATTAAGAGTAACTGTATTTGTAAAAACAGTAAATGTTTCTGTAAAGGTTTTAACACTCAGTGTTTGCATAGTAATTTAATGGCCCTGCTCGAAAAAAGAAAACATTATGAAAGTAATTATGATAAAGTAATGAGGACAGAATACATGACCACATACAGAGATAGCTTGTCTATGCTTTAAAAAATGTTTTTAATGAAATATAGCTTTTTCTGCCTGCAGCTTTATTGTTTTGGCTCCCAGCCACGGTGGAGATCATCTTCCTGTGAGACCCGCTACCCTACCAAACTAGGGAGTCTCACTGGTGAGTATTTTAGCAGCTAAAAATCCACGTAATTCCATCAGGGGCCGGTGAAAATTAAAATACATAAACTACCACTGTGAAGTGAAGTGTAAATCTATCAAATAGAGATAAATAGGCCAAAGAAACATAACCTTTTTAGCCTTGTTAAATATTTGCAAAACCCCTTGTGAAATCTTAGAAACATGATGTGCGTTTATGAAAATGTACATTTGGAATATAGATTGCATACACTGGCTTGATAACACAGAAGATGCATGTTTTTGAAACATGCATCTTAAAGATTATTATGACTAATAGCATGTAGTTAATATTTCTACATGATAATACGGTGCAGATATTTCAAACAGTTTATTTCTAACGTTCATATCTTTTTAAGTGGTTCACCACTTCAAAGGCAAATTAAGGGAGAAATTTCAGCCTATAAAGGTTAATCACTTCAGATATGACTAAGATAACTAAGAGCGTCTAATTTCCACTCTACCTTTGGTTCTGTCATGTTGATGCCCACGAGAAACAGAAGCTCCCCGATGAAGAGGTTGAGGCAGAGGTTTTTGTGAATTGTGTTGCGGTCACTTTGCAGACCTCTGAAGAAGCAGAAGGTGAAGAGGCTGATGGCCAGGCAAACTATAGACACAGCGATGCCCATCCTGGTAATGACGGTTAGGAGAACCTCATGCATGCTCCCCTCCCTCTGCGGAGACACAGAAAGCAGGGACTGACCTTCTCATTTGCACTTGTCATTATCATGGATAGCATTTAAGCACATAATAGCTCCAGCTATCCCTCTTCAAGTGTAGACCCTCGCCTATGAGAAACATCCATGTACTTTATGACACAGCCTACCTGTAAAAATAGATGACCTTTTAAATTCTGAAACAATCTTTGATTCATACTTTCAACAATAAATAATTAGTACCCCCACATCTGAAAATAAAAATTTGATTTTAGGATTATATGAAAAATGTAAACGACATTTTCCTTTTAAATGATATACAAACACTCATCGGAGTCAGGTGGGCAGCTTTCAGACACTACAAAAAACCAATTAAACCTGACTTCACTTATCATTTGAAGCCTAATGAGTTGGAGAAAGTGACATAGATACAAAACCTGCTTCAAAGAGCACGGCAACAATTTTTGTATCGGTGTGGAATAATGTACTGTCTCAGAAGATTGAGTGACGAGGGTGTTTCACGATGGCGACTTGACCAGGCGAAATATCACTCAAAAACATGGTGGCCTGAGAGTGAGGCAATTCCTCAAGTGATATTTGTAATTTCACTGAGGGCAGGAGTTACAGTTGAGGTGAAGTGTAGGGGGATTGGTGTGGGGTTCAGCCCAGCATCTGGGCTCTGGTTTGGAAGTGTGGTTAAGGTTGAGGTTAAGACAGATGATAGTCATAGAGTTCAGGAATTGGAATGTATTATTAAAAAACCCACAAACTTATCCTTTACATTTATTACTGCCTAGGTCGTAGCAACACATGCTATTTATCTTGTAATTGGATTGTAATTGCATTTTGCGACCAAATGGTTCCAGTACCACTTCAAGGTGTAAAAATACAAGTTAAAACCGAGGTTCTGCTGTTTCCAATTAACACATGAAGGGAAAAACACATAGAAAAAAAAGTATAAGACCTGAACTACAGGTGAAACATAATTTCTTCTTATTCTGACCCATTGTCTCGCTCTTTCAAATTGATAACCCACTGCCGTTTTTCTGCTACACACCCAGCTTTACATTCTACTCCACCTTTAATCTAATCCTTTTTTAATTCCACTCTTGTTTTTGCTGTACATGGATAAACCATTGAATGGGACAGGAGAAAGCACAACTAATTGAGAGAGATAAATATCCCGTACAAGTATCACAAAGTGTGGGCCACTTACCACATTCCCCCTGTGAGCCATGAGGATAGCGAAGTTAGTCAAGTGACTGCAGGAGCAAGTGGTGTGGCTCTTGTTGGTTTCCAGCAGTTTGCAGCCCTGAGTGGACCAGTATCCCATCATGCTTCGCTCCGAGTAATTCCAGAAAGAGCAGTTGGGGTTGTAGTAGTGCTCCTTCTTCAAGTTGAATAAGAGAGGAAACAGAAAATCAATTCTAACTTTTGGCTGTAAAGCTGGACCATACACTGCTTTGGGCTTGAATATTTCATATTTCTCTATGCACCAATGAGTTAAAGGATGCCAGTGCTGTGTATTTTATGTTTACACTATCTGTGATTTGTTGAGATGTTATAATTCATGCAGTTGAAATTAATTCAAACAGAATTCCTTGCTGTGGATGTAAAGGTTCAAAACAAAAAGAAAAAGAAATAGAATCTTATTATGATGAAATGTGAGGTTACTATGGCAATTTTCAAGCCTGAGGCAAAACACAAAACAACAAGTTCTCACTACAAGTCCGATCAGACTAACAAACTCAGAAAAATAGCTGTCCTTACTATTATAACTTCTCTCCAACAAAAACCTTTAGAGAGTCATGTGTTTTCCCTTCAGTCAAACAGACAGTGAAATCACCTCAGGATTTTTCATACACTAGGTCTACAGTGTGGTCTGGGCAAAACTCAGAAGGAGGCTTACATCCAGGTGCTCCAGTGTGAAGATCACAGGGTCGGCTACAAACACACGGCTGGACTCCTTTGTAATAGAGGCGGACAGGATGTGGGAGTTGACGGTGAGGGAGAGGTTGTGTTTGTTCAGGTCCCCCATTCCCCTCAATGTGGCATTCTCTGTACTGAGGAACTGCCCCAGGTGTTTGTAGAGCACAAACACCAGCTTGGCCACACCTGCAAACAACAGTCATGCAGATTCGTTTCTGACATGGTCGGCATTGTGCTGACACTTTCTGTCACCTTACAGTTTGCTAAATAAAAGTACTTCATAAAAACAAAAACACCTCTTCTCCTTAGTCCGAAGTTTAAGTCTGCTCATACATACTTTAGTCACATATGTAGTTCACATTCACAAACTGATCATCAGGAAAGCAGAAATCTAAAATAATAAAACTGTGAACTAAAAAGTGATGACTGAAATCAGTATTTTATAAATATAATCTCAGAGATGGATAATTCTGAATAATCTTTTTAAATTATAAACTGTAATCAGAGACTATTCATTTCTATTTTTTGTTTGCTTTCTTGTAAAATGTTCTCCTACAGAAAAAGTAATTTCCTTGATTGTAAAGGTTACATTGTAAGGTTTCTGTGGGAGATTTAAAGATCTTGATTGGCAGGTGCTCAAAGCTTGAATTTAATAAGTTTACTTATTTCTATCATTTGTGCAGATCCAAAATAATCACTTGCCATATTTGAGAGCTCTTTATCCTCCATAGAGCCAATTATACTTGGCCATCGATGCTCACAAGGACAGCTTCAGTTACAATAGCTGTTCTTATTGTAGTGCCTGCAAGTTCATTTGAGGATGTGTTTCATATATACACACTAGATTTGCATTTTGAAGATTATACACACTAGACCTAAAACCAAATCAGATCTTTGAATACAGTTTTGGCAAGTAACCACATGCAAGATGTTACACCTACTAATAAGCCCACATCTCAAATGTCTCACATTTGCTTTAGAAATCTGGTAAGGTTAGAAATGTTTCTGATATGTGAGATTACCGTGAGATATCAACACTTATTAATTAAATGAAAAGGTGGAACCAAGGATGTTTCCACAGCTGTTTCTCTCACCATTTTTGCTGTTGACTTTAACGGTGTTCGAAGAGAGCTGAAGAGTTGCTCCACCTTTGCTTGTCTGTGGAAATCTGAAGTCTTGCACCTGGCCATCAGTGCTTAATACATATACATCCAACACTAAGACAGAGTAGAAGACAAGAGAAGAGGAAAAGAACAGAGATGCTTTACTCATGGCAACATTTTGATTGTTTTACACTGTGTTAAAGAGAGCTCAACTGTAAGTGCCCACTGGCATGTCTGTAAAGACTTAATGTTCATCGTAACATTTAGAGCCATATCTTCCTGGCAAGATCCCTTAAGGTGTCATTTGCTTCGTGTCAATGTTGGCTGCCATTGTAAGTGCCTCTGAGGCAAGCGCAAAGGAAAAAGTAACGACAACTGCTGCGATGGAGTATGAGTGAATGCAAGCACATAACCTACTGCTGCACAAATGTCAAATATTCATCGGATCAAACATATCATTGAGCTTTTACTTTTTCTTTCCCTTGTGGGTTCAGATAACTCAGGGCTCGATGAGCAAATCTCTGAAAATCCTTAGAATTCCTGCAACCCTTCTCTCTGGCATTCCAGCTGCCGGGTGGTGCTCTCTTTGATGTGTGAAATTACTGAGGGGTCAGGAGAACATACGTATCAGCACACTCCCTCCTCAGAAATGGCCTCACTTCCGCAGATAGATGGCTTTTGATGGACAGAGATGAGAAATTGTTCTCTAGTTTCTCTTTCCCTCAGTCTAGCTTTTAGCTCCCGTTCGCTCTCCCTTTTTTCCCTCATTTTGTCCTCGAGTCTCACCTGGAGAAGCCATTTGGGCCTCGAACAACACTAATTAGAAAAAGGACAATCATTCTCAGCTCTTTCGACTCTGCAAGGGACTTCAGGTAAAGTGTTCTCCACAGTTGTGTTCTCCTTCGCATGGGTATAATTATGTTTCTTTAGTGACGTATTATCTTTACTGTGTAGATAAGCAAGAGCTAGACTAGCTCATGAGCGGTGTCCACACGTAGTGATTAAATAGTCAATATACAGCATATTACACAATCGTATTAATCAGTGCTTTTTGTAAAGACAGAAATAGTCTTTATCAGCTTAGCTAACTGCTCCTTAATGGGATGAGCATGGAAAGAACAGATAGAGTGCTGTATGAATGAAACAGTGCCGTTCAATTGGTTTCTTTGTTTTCTCGCAGAGGTCTGGACAGTTCATCTCACAGCACACATCCAATGAAGTGACTTCACAATGAAAGATTAAAAATCAATGAGATATAAGACAAAAAGGGTGAATAAGGAACCATAACCATGGCAACAAAGAGCTATGAGTAGAAACATGACAGTTCACAGCACAAAGCTGACTGAAATGAATGAGACTGCATCACTAATAGGTGTACTGTCAAAACTAATTTGCTTTCCTTTTTTTAAAGCCTGTGTGTTAAATGTTATAGCAGGAATTTTCCATTAAGAGGTGTGGGCATTTTTTAAAACTATATCCTCTATGAAAAAAATGTTCTGTTATCTAAAAAAGCAAAAAAAAAAAAAACAGACATACAATCCAAAAAAAAAAAAAAAGCAGAAGCATCATGAACATGACTGACAGCTATGCACATGTGGTTATCTCTGTTTAACATGAACTTACTGATATTCTCTGCGGGCACTTTTACAATCGCAGGTTCAATCAGGTTCTCTGCAAGGACAAATGCCCCTTCCTCCAGGGTATCCAGGAGCATTGTGGCGGCATGCGTTTGCTCAGTGAAATTCATGTCTTTCCAAGATTTCAGCGCTTCCGGCCTCAGGAGGTTGTCAACAGTGTCCACGATTGCCTGTATCCATGGAGACAAGTGAAATGTCAGTTGCTGTCCCTCCCGTCATAACTGGAGTTTGATAACAAAGTGCTGGGGACTGTGAGGCAAATGATAAAAAAAAGGACATGAATGGTCAATAGTGACGGTAATAAAAGCGGACTGAAATATCAAGATCAGTCTGACTGAATACAGAGGGTTCACCCCAGCTAGATAAAATAATGATGACAATAAAAGATTAAGTGGGTATTATTCAAAATTCTTCTTCATAAAAAAATACACTGGACCTAATAAATTCTCATGTGAACTTTTTTATCAAAGGCTGCCAATTCTGAGGGATGAACAATTCGTTTTTTTCCCGGATTGCTGAATGAATCTGCCTACAGAGCTGCATTCACAATTATTACTTTTGAGCTACAAGATTCTACAACAACAATCATCTTTGTGGAAATTGTTATTTGACTTTTTTTTCTCTAGAAAATGCACCAGTTTCCATAACAGGATCCCATGATTCTGTTTTCCTGCAGGAAAGGGGGCATTAACATGAAATCCATATCCAAAATAGTAGTCTAGGTCAAAATAGGGGTTGGTGGATTTCTGCTTGTTTTCAAAGCCAATCCTTTAATTTCCTGCTTTCTGATAAGCCATAAGTAAGCAAAACATTCCATCAAACCCACACAAGTATCATATGCTGATAAAACAAGAGTTTCATCTGACCTTGGCTGGGTGAGTTCATGACTTCGAACTGACAAAATTAAGAAACAACAAGACTGACTTCGAGAAATCCTCCAAAAACAGACAGTTGCACAACAGTTTATACCAGCCCTTATTATGAATGACAATTTAACCATAGGTGCCATTAACCACAGCATGACCCAACACAATAATGGTAATTAACCACAACAAACCCCTGTTCACTGCACCAATTAGTCACAGCTGTGATTATCCAAAACACTAATTGACCTGTGTAAGGATTATCCATATGCTGGGACTAAAAACGAAGTGGATCAACCAGAGCCTGCACCAGTATTTGATTAACTGCACCATTTGACCACAGAAAAATGACCGTATCCATACACGGGTACTTGCAGTTGGTCTTTATTTCTCAGGTTAAAGCACTAAAATCTGTTTCGGTGGTCCTGACCTTGCAAGCAACACACATAGGTTGTGACTATATGTTACTGTGTGTTGACTGTGTGTGTGTGTGTGTGTGTGTAAGAGGGAGAGATAGGGCAGAGGCTATAACAGGGTTGGGGCTGGTACAAGTAGACACACTAAATACCCACCATCCCTTCATCCATAGGTAAGTCACCCACAAAAGACCCATGAAATCCTTTTTCTGATTTGCGTAACAAAGAAAAGAATGCATGTTGTGGCTGAGTATGCTTTAATTCTTGCCTCGGTGGAGGTCAGTTTACAAACCACAAGCGGTGCAACAAGAGGTACAACCAGGGGTACAACAGGGGGGCGCATCTGTGGTTGACTGTAGCTGCTGAAACATATGGTGTGAGCTCAGTAAAAAAGCACAGTCAACATTTGAGCCTCTCCAACCAGAATAGCTGTAGAGGACAGCTGTCCTGGTGAAAAACGCCATCAGCAGTTATTGTTGCAGTTTCGAAACACTGAATCAAGGAAACCAGTGTAAACCAGTGTGCGTGTACTGTGGCCCATGAGGCTTGCAGAAAAACATTTGTCTGGGATTTATTCAAAAAGTCTATAGTATTAAAGTAATTCAAGCTAACTTTCTATAGATATTAGTTGTGCTATGTGTAATTAACTGTAGTATTTATTAAGGAGTTATAATCTTTTTTGGGCTGTTGAACAAATTATACGAATTACAGTGTATTCTTATGGGAATATTTGAGACAACATATGAATATTTTCACCAATGAAGTAGGTCCCGGAACAAATTAAATTAGTATGTAGAGGTTCTACCGTATATAGAAGGAGAACTATACATATGTGGATTATATTAATCAAATATAATGTCATACAAACAAATCTCAGAGCCTTGAGATCACCTATCATTTAAATAGAAACCAGTATCCCTAATTCTTTATGCAAATAAAAAGCAATGGAAATTGTTTAAAAACGTTCAAATTACAGAGTTTAGGAGATCAAATATGTAACAACAATGTACAACAGCATCTGGATTAGGTAAGGGACTAGGGGATGTTTGCTATAGGGTATGAGCAAATCTTATCTGCGCATGGATGCCTCACATAGGGTAGTGACTCACATCAGGTAGTGACAAGGTGCAAGTAGAAAATACACAGGAGGCTCAGTTGTCAATTTCATGTGAGGAGAGGTCCTCATAACCCGGAATGACATTATGGTTTATTACACAGGCCCACCCAGGAGGACCTTGTTGGAAACTCTGGAAAAGGGCAGTCACTTGGCTTCTTCCAAACAGATCAACAAATGACCACTGGCACAAGCAACTGAAATGAATCAAACAGGTGGAAGAGCAAAAACTCAATTCCAACTAAAAGAGTATTGATAGTCATTCAACTTTTCAGAAATACTTCCGCTGTGGTATAAATGGTGCAGATGTTTCATTATTTCTGAAATCTACTCCCCGTCGATGGTGCTAAAACCCACCCATTCCCGTCAGTGTTGAGCCCCTATACAGCAGTGATGAAAAGATCATTTAAAGCCCAAAAAGAATTATATTTTCATTACTGCAATTATTATCAAGTATTACAAGCTACAGACCCAGACTTTCCGACTCTGAATAGGTTTGGGGAAAGAGAAAAGTTAGACCAGAGGAACAATGATACGTCCTCAGGGTGCCATGAATACCTGCGCCACGCTTTGTGCCAAACCTTTCAGCAGATGTTGAGTTGGACTAAACAGCCAGTGGGCAAACAATTCCATGTTCCACTAGTGTGGTACAACTAAAGGTTCCTCAACAAATCAACAGCATAACATTTGTATCTCAACAAAAAGAAATTTAGAATAAAAACCACCTCAACTTGCACCTCATGAGCCTCTGAGTAAAAACATGATCATTTATGTTACTCTGTGTAAGGCATTTTCTCCCATGTTTACATCATGTTCTAGTCTTTCAGCAGAGCCTTCCCAAGAAAACAAACTCTGTCATAGCGTTGAAAAAGTAAGAATCCAATTGAAACACAAACATATTAATGGGCTCAGAAATGAATTCCTCAGATGAAACACAACTGCGGCTCGAGAAGAGAATTTTCTTTCTTTCTTTTTTTTTCTTGCAATGGCGACAGAGGAGATTGTAAGTAAGCAAGTGACAATTGAGCACAATGCCACTTTGATCACACTCCTGGCTGACAGGGAGGTGCAATTACGACCGTGGGAAGGCAATTATTCACACAACGTAAAAAGAGCCAACGCGAGTGATGGAGAGAGTGAAATAGAGGGGGAGGCGGACAAGGAGGACAGAGAAAAAAATGACAGAAAGATGTGCCCGCCAATGGATACTGAAGAGGGAAAATGGGGGGGGGAAAAAAAAACAGAAAATATTGATGGAAGCATCTTCAGATGGACAGAATGACAGGAGAGCAGGCAGCAGAGACGGATGACGAAGCAGCTAGATTCTATACAAGCAGGTCACCCGACACACAGACAAACCAAAGGCACAGAGACACACAATGCTGCATGCTGAGAGTCAGACATCAGGCATTGGGAAAAGAAAAAAACAACATGAAAAGCCTGGCAGTTATACCTTCATGTACGCTCGGCATGTCTTCTCTCTTTTTTGAAGCTTTTCCACACAACAAGAAGATCAAGCATAAAAGACAGATTGTAGAGAGAAGTGATAAGAGAAAAAGGAAACATTAAATCATGGAAATTTAGCATCAATTACAGATTTAATGAAAAGAAGGAAACACACAGGTCGTGAACTATAACTTTAAATGATGTGACAGCTCTAAAAGCTTCCATGGGGAAAGGCACAGGATTTGAATCCTAACTACCGATATGGATCACACACTAGTGAGAGGAAAATATGAGAGAGGCACAGATAATAGGAGGGAAAAAATGCTGAGGCCAGATTTTGATGCTCTGTATTAGTAATGGTTTAAAATACACTGAGAAGATAAACAACATGGAATGAGGTCATTTGTATTTCTTGTCATGAGGAAAAGATTTTTGTGCTAGCTCTTTTTATAACCCTTTGTTCATCTATTGGCATTAACTAAGACACCATCTACTGCAAACTGAGTCAAACCGTAGAAAATGATATGCTGCAGCTAAGGCAAAGTGGAAAAAATATATCAAATGGTCGTTTTATCCATGCCTCTAAATGAATAAAATAAAATGCAAATAAATGCAAAATACACCAAAAATGTTTCTTCAAAAGATAGCTTTCCAGTGCATTTCTACCATGCACTCTTCATTTTGGATGGGAGAAAAGGCTGCATTACAGATCACTGAGTACACTTTATATTTACATGTAAATATTTGAATTCCACCATTTTATTTGTTCAGATGTACAGTATTTATCTTGTTAACCTTTTTTTTAAAGGAATGGAAATAATCAAACAGATTTCTGGGACTCGATTGGATTCATCTTAGTGTTATTTGTGTTTAAAAGGACAGATACCTTCTAGAGCTTTTTATTCAACGGGAGAAAGATCTGTCCATAATGGTATAAGTGTAAAACGCAACATCTGAATCAGAAAGTATAAAACTCAATATATTATAAAAAAAACACTAAAAGAACCATTCCTTAGAAACATTTTCCCCCCCTTTATCCAATCGTCCCATAATTTGAACTGCACATCCAGACTGAGGCTGTACATGTCAACATTGGTATTTTCTGTGTGTTTCATCTACAAACCAAATGGTGAAAATATCTTAAGACCCTGCTTATGGTTTTGTAACTAAGTATTCAGACTTCTGTGTTCTACACATTAGATTGTGTGCTGTCATCTCTTTTGCTCAGCGGGCAACATGACTGTCAGCAGAATAACCCTAGGGCTAACTTTTTAAACAGTACCTTATCACGTGTATTCATATAAACATACACTTGATCTCTGACTATGCTCAGGAACAGAGACATCGGAACAAGTTAAAGATGACACCCCGGCATCATGCAATGTTGGACTAGTTGCCATGTCTCAGGTTTTTGGACAAGGTATATTGGTAGATTACATCTCTGGTTGAAGAAAGATCAGAAAATGATTGCTACTGCAGAATGGAGAACAAGTTTTCTGTGATTTCTTTGAGTGAGCTGCTTCACCTGCACACGGCGGGGAAGACAGATCACCTGTCGGTGCTGCCAGAAAAGTTGGTTCACATTGAAATAATTTATAAGGTGAGGGAAGATCATACACATGACAGCGAACGTCTCTGGATTGTCCGTACAACAGGTTTGGACAGTAACAATGTAAGAATGTTTCACTTGAACCCTGTTTTAATCTTAGATGTCACTCTGGAACTTGTGTTGTTCTGGTTGCATTAGCTGTTTTTTGGTTGTGTTGAGGGAAACCACAATGTCACTGTGTCAAAATGTCCATTGTGATATGTACATTTTCTTTTACCTAACTTTATACTTAAAAATATTCTATCACAAATGGGGTTTAGACTTCCCAACTATAAGATCTTCGGTCATCCACCTGAGCCATTGCTATTTTTTTTTTGTTTTACTTTTCTGTTGATCACTTAAAATGCCTCTTCGAAATGTAATTATTCTCTTTTATTTGTTCTGATTTGTGTAATGGAAGCATTGCATTATATCTAGCTTTACATTGCAGTATAGTTTTACACCTCCACCATTAAATCTCATTCCCTGGTTGGGTCAAAGGAGGGGCAACTCATACAAATGTTAAAAAAGTATACTCCAACTTTACGATTATAAGGGCCTGAAAATGTAAAAGAAGGTTAATGGAATGATACAACTCCTGAGTCAAAGTAGCCTACTTCAAGAGTAAAATTAATATCAGGCTGACAGCAATTTTTTATTGCCATCTGTTCTGCCTCTGGTGTAATGTGCAATTTGTTGCAGCTGTAAGAGAACAAAGAAATGATGTCACTGGATACACTTTGACATCACAGAAGAAATCCTTTAAAATCAGCGAGTTTTGATTCCCACTGTTTAGTTTTTGCAAAATTTCAATGCACCAGCGGCACTTGAAAAAGTGACTTGGCTCACTCTAATCCCCAGTCAGTTGAACATATGGATATAAAGGCCATCATTCTGGTGAAAATCACCTTGTTTACAGAGTCGCCACTGTCTCCAAAGTCTAAATAGCAATGTAATATTTCAAACTGTCACTCGCCTCTCCATGGAACTGCCACAGCGGAGAGAAGTAGGTATAGCTATGACCCACTCTTTTCTCAACAGGCACCTGCAAAAGCTCCAGGAGGGAGCAGTTCTGCACTTGTCAGCAATGAAGAGTTATTCTCTTTCTTGTTGGGGGGCTCACGGCCATTAGCTCCCATAAGGTGGAGCTGCCAGGTGAACCTGCTTTTCCAAAAGCCTGTAATTGCCCGGGAGCTGAGGAGGTTCCCCTCGGGGCTTGACCTGCCCCCCAATCCCCCTCACTTGAGACCGTGTTTGTACATGACAACTTATGTGCAGATGTGAGAGAGTGTGCAGGCATATCTCTGTGTTATCTGTGTGTATCCTGAGAATGAGTGCCTTCCGTAATGCTGAGTCTGAATTAGGCAAAAGCGGGGGGCACAATTTTTACGAAAAGCTACATCCGACTAGTTAAGAATGTCACAGCACCTTGTTGAAACTGCGCCCGGCAGAGTCCTTCTCGTTGGGTCTGAGCTCCTGCAGCTGAGCATCCAGAATGTCCACAAGCTGCTCCATCAGGCGCACAGAGGAGCTGACATCTCCAGCAAACACCGGGCCCTGAGTGTGCCGAGCCAGCTCGTTGGCTAAATTAGCAGCGTTTTCGCCACTTCGAATCTAAAAACAACAGCAGGGGAAAAACAAGAGGGTGTCTGTGAAGTGTCGGTGATGCAGGCTTGAGTTGATGGTTATATAACACGCACCTGAATAATTTATTATACATACAGCTCAGAGTGCTAATTCACTGCAGCGTAGCTTGTTCAAAAAGAAAAAAGCTTTATGGTCCGCAGGTTTAAGACAAGTACTGAAAATTACACCTGTGTGCCACAATCACAAGATGATGATGATCTATGCAATCAAACAGTTATTAATATAAACTGACTTAACCAAATAATTATTTAGAGACAACATATGAACGGAAATGGCGAAAAAATAAATCCTTCAGCTTTGCAGATTTAATTCTGAGGTATGAGAAACATGACATCTGTTCCGCAACATCCCCTATTTAAAGAAAAAAAGCAAGAACAAGAAACATTGCAGCAGACCTATGATTGCTGCAAGTTTGGACTAAAATTAACTAATATAACTAATGTTGTCAACTGAATTGTTTTCTTTATGTATGTGTGGATGGATGGATGAATGTAGGTTACCATTTTCTGTGTTCGTTTTACTGTTTATTAATTAATTTTGCCCTCTTTATTCTTTAAGCTTTGCCTTTAGGGGGGATATCAAACACAACCTACATGGTATGAAACATATCTACATAATAAGGTGGTTTTCAGATATACTACATTTTGTATTTTGTATCATGCCAACTGTTTCAAATCAGGTCACAGTGTTTAAAAAAAAAATCTGTTTCCCAGTTTCCCAAAAAGCTCTGCCTTAACCTGCTGTATTCTGTAGATGTTTTTCCATTCAAGGGAAACAATACTCATTCCCTAAAAAATGTGGTTTGTGTTTCCGTTGCATTATTGTGCATTCAGGCTGCCGAAGCTCATATCTGTACATCTACATTTCTACCTGCACAACTTCAAAGCACTGAATCATGAAGGAAGAAAAACTGCGGCGCTTTGATTCTCAGAGGCACACTGCAGCTCTTGCAAGTACTCTTGATGTTTAAGATGTTGATGGCAAGTTTTTCTGTTTTTACCACATGGTTTAAGCTACTCTTGAAAAGAAGGACTCTCCTGATGACTGCAAGCACAGGGGCCAATTTTTGCCTATACAGGGGAGGTTTGATTTTTAACAATAATGCATGCTTATTTACCACTGCACATAGCTACAAACTTGCTTTTTACCTTTTGTGCCACCTGAGTCACCCAGTGGGAGGTGCAGTTGCTGAGATCTGGTCCCTTGGAGCACCAGGAACCTGCCATGGTGCAGAGGAAAGTGGCAATGCCTGCAATACCCAAAGAAAAAAAAAACAAGTTGGAGGAAAGCCAAAACTGTGCTCAGATACATTGTTTCCTGCTGTTCTCTCATTTATACAGTCTCTCATGTACAGGAAACTTAATGCTCAGCAGGAACAAGGCTTTTTCAAATGATCTAATGTCTAGAAGCTGTGTAGGATGTCTCTATTTAAAAAAATGTGTGGAAAACTATAACAAAAATACAGTGATGTTACCGTATGGTTTGGATGTAGCTGTGGGGAAACATAACAACAGATTGGGCAAACTGTGAATAGTTTTTTGTTTATAGAATGACATATTTCGAAACTTTAAACATTTTGTATGCCCCCTTACTTTTGAAACACATCATTACTCTAAATAACACCCTGCTTCACTGACAACAGCAAGAGCACACTTATCTAAGATGCCTTCTTTTTTCAACATTGTCTCTTTCTTGTTTTCATTTCTTCAGCAGCCCTCTTTTATATTTTGACAGCACTGTCAGATTTGGTGATGGACTGCAAAAGTAATTTCTGTGAGATTGCTGCGGCAGTATCATTGTCAGATAAACTCATATAACTATATCATAAAAATATTTCCCTAATCGTTTCTCTACCTCAGAGGGACTTCACATTACCACCTTTTTATATATGATTTTTCTTTTTCTTTATATATATATACACACACACACACATAAATATAAGGCAAATCTATCTGTATAGCCTATACAGGTATGTGTGTGTGTGTGTAAATTTAGATAAATAATAAGCCCCTACCTCTGGTCCCTTTGGGGCAGGGCCTCTCAACGCTGATCCCGGTGTGGGTCTGGGGCCAGTCGATGGCTCTCCTCCTGGTCGCCTCGCAGAAGCGCCTGGGTGTTGGGGGCAGCTCAGGGACGGTGGGCTCAGCGGTTACTGAGCCCCGGCTGTCCTCAAAAGGATCCCTTCCATCCCTTGGGTCCGCTCCGGCCACTGTTGTGTCACCCTGACCCCTAACAGTGGGCACAGTCGTGGTGAACACCTTGGTGGTCTTCGGTATGGATGAAGAGATGGAGACATCCTCGGCGGTCGGCACTATAGTGAGACAGCAGCACAGATCTTCAGTTAAAAATATGTCATTTCGAAGTTTTACTGTTTCTTTCAGAGTGGAAAATGCAATCATTTTATCACTTGTGGTATTTTCAATCTCGTAAGAGTTACAGCTGCACATAGGTCCTGAAAATAAAAGGATCATAGAGATTTTCACAAGTAATGCCCTCTCCATTCACCTCTTTTGAAAAACATAATCTACACACACCTGTCTGCAACGCAATTTTTTCTCTTGCTCTTCCTCGTTTGCTTAAGCCAATAAGTAAGACAAGCTAGAGCAGCAGGGCAATCTTTTTGACTTAGCAGTGATTTCTTCCCAGCAGAGTCAGTATCAGGCTGATTAAATGTCAACAATGAAGACAAAAGCCTGTCTGTGTTTTACCTTTCTCCCTGCCTTGTTCATCTCCTCTCCTGTGATAATGCCGCTGTGCGGAAGGAGAACTGCACTGCCCCGAGCGAAAACCATACATCAGCAATAATGCAATTCCACTGTATTCAGTCCACGCCTACCAAGCAAATCCATGTGTGAACGCGCACATGCCAGTGTGCAGAGCAGTTGTGTGTGCTCTATTACTCAGGTGTGTTCCTGCTTAAAATGACTGCCTGCACACAGATTGATATCTGTAGCGGAGAGCCTAGAGATAACTAGGAAATGAGAGTAGAAATGGGAAATCTATAAATTTAATACAGTATGAATAGCCCATATGGATACAATAGAAAAAAAACTGTGAGTGTTTGTGTATATGCGCATGTGTCTACATGGGTATCAAGGGCTACTTGTCTTCTGCATGAATGACCATGGGTTTTTACCTCAACCTCCTGATTGGATTTTGAGATAAAAGCAGCTTCCCACAATGAGGTCTGTCACTGTGAAAGGCACTATAGTGCTGGCCTTGGCTTCCCTGGGTGTTTCTGGCAAAATGTAATATCATTCTATCTTACACTCCATCATCAGACACCTATTTCCATTTCCTGAGAAAATGGTGACAAAGCTGACATTTCAAGTTTCACCTAATCGGCCAGAGCGGGGAACCGTCGCTTTCTAATGCAGTTAAAACAATTAAAACAAGTTTACAACAAAGCTGATGACCGTCGATGAGGCCAGGAGAGCAGAGGGGTTTGTGGAGCGGGGTAACGCTGACTATGGAGAAAAGATTAAGAAAAAACACCAGACAGTTTGGCTGAATTGTGACATTTCACATAGTGACCTTTTCCCACAAGACAGGAGCTCTGGCTAATTACCTTGCAGTCATTCAGTCATTATGTGCCTGTCAGCCACACCTTCACAGGCCTGGCCAGCACAAGTAACAGTTGATGTGCGATTAGCGTTACCAGTTAATAATGAGGCTTTTGGTTATCACCCACTGTCATTAAAAAGCATGGTTTTTAATCATTTTTACATCTATCTATAATAGTCTTAATCCTTTTAACGTTTATTCATAATATCAAAAAAGGACCTAAAGAAATTTGGTTTAAGTAACTTTTATTTGCTGCCAAACAAACCAATGTATTGGAGACAATAGTATTATGAGAACGCTACATTTAAAAACTAACAAAAAGTTAAAAGAACATTATGTAATGCAAAGTTTTTTCATTGACTCAGGAAAAGTGAGAAGATTCATAAGCTGACTTGGTTGATTCAATAGAAGCATATAATGCAATACAAGGGCAAGTGTAATTGGGTTTCACAATATTAAACCTCTCCATACCTGAGCAAATTTCGGTTTTTCCACAGGCTGATATGAGCCCTAATATGCATCTGTCTGTAACAGCGTGCTTGCATCAGCTGATTAACCTGCTGGCAAGACCGTATTTCTCCAACTCAGGACTTTAAAATAAAGCACATATCGGTACAAATGATACAAAATGGGGATGATCACTGATTTTATAAACTAAGGGGGTCATTACTTATTAATAAGTTTTGAAAAAACTTTGTGTCCAACAAACGCTCTGTGATTAGAGTGTTAGAAATCCAGAAAGTGTTTAGATATCAACTGAGAGCTGAATTATGGGTGAACAAGAAGAACAATACCAATGTAATATTTGTAAAGCGTGCCTGAATTCAAGTGTTTTTCAGTTTAATTTTTTTTCAATCAGATTTTAAATGTGCCAAATTTAAAAAGTGCAGGGAATCACTTTCAGAGAAATTGATTGCTTGTAAATCTTCAAAAGCGAATAATAATGCTGATTATTAAAAAATAAATAAATCATCAGATATTTGTCTGAGCTGCTAATCAACTTCCTCTTTCCAGCCCCCAATTATGTGTTTTGTCAATTAGTTTTCAACTTGGACTGAAGTTCATCTAAACTCTAAACTACCCCTCTATTTTCTTCAAAGCTTCAAACAGTCTCACTTGATTCCTTTCAGATTTGTATTTTGTTTGAACTCTTTTCAATGAAGCGGGTAGAAAGAAATACAATACACTCCGTTTACCGAACTGAGCAGCATGGCAGTAGAACTAAATCACATCAGCTTTGCTGTTTTGAATGCCAGTTAATTATTCAATACTTAATAGAGTGCTAATTGTTTTGTTGACACGGCGTTTTAATTAAATGTAATGTTGTGATTTGAACCTGAAGATTGACTAATATCACATTGGACTAATTGTTTATCTTATCTTTTGGCCTATCATGTAAAAAAAATAGTTTTAGATAATGCTGTATCTGCTGTATTTAGTGTGTATAACTAAATATTACTCACTTAATAACTATTGAAAGAAATGAGAGAGAAAAAATTAAACATCTTAAATGGCCAATCTTTAAAGATTGTCTTAAAAATCTGCTAAATTCAAATTATATCAGTTTAAAGCAGGAGTTGTTTTAGTGTGAACTCAAACTAAAAATGTTTTAAATTAATTTCAGTATACAAAAAAGTTAAACTTTTCACATATAATTATTCACCCTAAAGACATCTCTGACAACCACAAATGACACAAGAATCCCAAAATAATTTGACATTTTGGCCATCTGATACATAGCCACTTTCTTATTGTTGCTCTTGTCTACACTTTAATGTAGTTTTAATTAAAAGACGCACCCTTAATCAAAGAAAAGATACGATCTTCGTGGATGTTTGTAGTCATCATGTCTGGGGTTTAAAACCAGAGTGCTGGTTACATCAAAAGCATCAGATATGCAACACATCTCTACTCTGTATAAAGAAATGTGCTCAGATGGCAGATCTTCTGCAGGCTTATTTTGATGCCTCTGCACCAATTTTCTTTTGATTGCAAAGAGCAAATTCCCCTCCAGTAAGAGCCTCGTGTCCTCTGATAGCACTCTTCCAAGAGAGGGCTGCACCAATTAGCGACCATTTCTCTCAAGAGGCAGTGAAGTCACTCTTTATGGGAAATCTGACACCAAAGGCATACTGTTGCCATATGGCAAATAATACCTCTTGTAAATAATGGGAGAGTTTGAGATTGAGCACTTGAAAAATGACTGTGACCAATGTCAACACAGAGTGTGTAAATTAAAACAGAGCTAAGGGGAAGGAAAATCATCCCACAAGATCATCAATCGAAACACTGGGAATGAAGCTGAATTAGTTTCATCACTTTATAGCCCCCTTGAGTCATTCATGCATCTGAGAGGAAGATGACAAAAACATTAGACCATAATCAGATGATGAGGGTCTGCATCTTCTTTTCTCCAATTACACAGTCGGAGCCATAAAAAACTTTCTACCTGTCCAGATGGACATCAGAATGAATGGATCATAAGCTAGTTAATACTTGCTATTAAGAGAAGAAGAATGACAACTTGCAGTCAAATTAAGCTTTTCTGATGTGCTTCAGTTTTGAAGATTAATCACTTACAAAACTAATCCTCTCAGTGAACTAATAAACAGAGCCGTTCAGCTGACAAGAAATTATCATTATCAGTTTTAAACCACATGAAGTGAGGAGAAAATATTCTGTCATCTCCTTGCTGTTCCCCCTCCTTGAACATGACATAGGGAATTTAGTGTATGGCATGGTAAATATAAAGATAGTCCCGGCAGTTGCTGAGTGAGACCTCCACTTGAAATATGTGTTCGTGGCATAAAAATCCATGTGCGCCTTGATTTAGCTTGACTCAATAACATGGCTTACTTAGAGGATAAAAGCTAAGCTACAGTTGGTCTTCTGCCTCTTTACCTGGAGCCCTCACTGATAATTAATGACAGAGCAACAAATCCCACCAGACATTCATTTTACATTAGGCTGTTTACGTGAGCCCGTGCTTGATTAAGGCTTACGTGAGAGCCGCAAGACAGTTTGTGTGTGTTCTTTAATTTGATGTTAAAGAATGAGTCATTATCTGAAAAATGACATTCAAATAGTCGTTAGAAAACAGATGCAGAGCTGACATCTTTGATGACACCTTTTTTTTAAAAAGCACAACAGACACCAAGAGTCCCGCCCGCCATATCTTGTGTCTGTACGCGGGTAATTTATGAGGCCTGAAACAGAATACTGTTGAACAGCGTGCACAGCACAGTCACCACGAGACTGTCTGAAAGAGATGGCAAAGCAGACCCACAATAAAGAGACATGCATGCAGACAGGAAGATATATGTGGAGGCAGGAATACATTCAGAGCATGACACTCCAAAACTCTCTGTCATGTACACCTTTCAGATCCACTAAAACAGTTTCATGCCATGATCCAGCACGCAAAACAATTCCACTAAATCCCCTGACTCCGTTACCTCACATTTCTGTTGCTAAACATTATGCTTCGGAAAGTGGAACACAGGCTTAGTGCATGATACATCTATAAATGTCCTCTAAGTTGAAGGCTCACCTGGAGGCACAATAAAGGGATAGAAAATAATAGGTACCACTGCTTGATCCAAAGCCGGGTTTAAACACAAAGGGAACACACAAAAAAAAGCAAAACAAACAATGAAAACGTCTCACTTTGCCAAAAGGTGGATTATAACATACAAAAATTATTCATATTTGACTTTTTTTCTCTTCAACAGTCCACTCATTGCTCCCAGGTTACAGCAAATGGTGGAGGATTTCAGAGACAAAGCCATCAATTTTACGCCTCCCCTCTTTAAGGTCTCAAATCAATGCAACCCCAAAGACAAATTCATTTTCTCCTTTCTCTCCTGGTTAGTGTGAAATGTGCTCTACAATTACTTGAAAAGAAATCAATTGATGTCTTTTCATGTTACTGAAAATAAATTATAGCGTGTCCCTCTTTAATTTTTGTAACAACAGCCACTTAGATTTGAATTTCCTTATTGGCATTTGCTTCTCTTAGGTGGCCATCTGAACAGGTGAACCCTCATTATTGGCTTGCCTTCACAACGCATTTGCAGACTACAGGCATTTTCTCTAAATCTGTGTGAAATGTTTTTAACAATAAGCAGAAAGATCAATATGGCAAATGATCCAAGCTAAGCACTCCAAACAGGGCTAGAATTAATCAAGCCAAACGGTTAAATACACTTTATTAGAGGTAGAGGAACAGAAAATACAGTCAGTTATTTTCTGCTGTGATTACTTTGCCAGATATTCACTTAATATGAAGCCATAATTCTGCTGCCATAAAAGCCCCTTGTACAGGGGGAGCAGACAAGGTTGATGCTTATGACAGAAAAGGACACAAACACTGATTGCTGCTGGTTCTAAAATGGAGAGAGCACGCACTAGTATTTGCAGTAACTTCCCTCTGTGGTCGATGAATCTTAATGGGCACAATTAATTTCCTTTACGCCTCAAGTGTCCCTGTGTCTCAGAGAGTGAGACATTATTTCAGCACCATTAGATCACCTTGGAGAATAGGTTGTTTAATTCAAGAACATATCATGGGCAGCAATGAATCATAATAGCTACACAGTAAAGAAGTTAAAGGTGTATATCTGCAAAAACAAGTAATAAACAAGAACCAATTATTTTCGAGTGCCATTCACAGAGCCCGGCGTGCTGCAGCTGCCACTACTGGCATTGGTTTGTTGAGATCCCGTCCTCTCGAGCACACATTTCAAAAAGCTCTCTTAAAACACACTTAATGATCCGCACTGACAAGTTTTTGCAAGAAAGATGCATTTCTTATTGGATTCCAATGACAGAGCGATGCTAGGAAACCAGAACTTGGAGTAATGACCAAAATCAACAGCTATTATCTGCTGCAGCAAGATGCTGAACCGTGTCTATGTGGCGTTTGTGTTTACCGAGGCATTACGGTAGCGGAGAGAGGACATTAAACGCTTCTATGTAAATGCTCTGCGACGGCTTCTTCCCTCCTCTCTCCGCGACTCTTCAGTGACAAGGAAGGTAATAATGATAATTTACTTGTTAATTACATTTACATACATCACTACATGAGTAGATGGGCTGGAGGTTTGCATCCACGGCAAAGCCACTCGAGTTTGACTATTTTTCATATCTCTCCTAATACACATATTCATAGAGACTATGGTTGTTCAGCAGAACGGGCACAAACTTGACACCCCTTGTCTGGGTGTCAAGCTTTCGTGCAGGGGGAGATTCCGGGGAGCGGCAGGAAAACAAACAGACATGCTGACAAGAGGCCAGAGTTCAGGAGCACACAGCCTACAATGAAATATCAGCCCCTTCTTCTGGACCACTGCTCTGTGGCTGTGCAACTAGAGCCTCTAACATATCATTGAGTCAGGTCAAGATTCTTGTTTCCCCATTTCATACAAGAGACTTATTAGACTTATTCAAGCTGTATGGGATAAATTGGCGGCTGTCAGGTAATTAAAGTCATTATCAGCCTGATGTAATGTCCCTGTCTGATGACACGTATGTCACCTCTCGGCACTTCACAGATTAATTTAGGCCTGTTAACTGCCTGACATGATTCTTCTCGGTAATAGATGTCTCTTTCCAGCCATCCTGCACAGAAGAACCATGTGGTCCATAACAAACACACATTTCAGCTTTCGGAAAATATTAGCCCACAATAACTTGAAGATTATCTCCTTGTCTGCTTTGAGAGGAGTAAAAATGGCTTCAGTGAAGTTGAAGAGGTAACCATGGCAACACAACTTGAAATCCTGAGGTAGGGAGGAAAGGATAACCTTTGTCATACTGTGCACAATACTTCTCAGACATGTTCACAGCATGAGATGGAAGTTCAGGAGGGCAATGTTCATAATGGTTTTGGATAAGGTCTGAGATTGAAGAATTTGATGGGCTCCGAGCATCTGCTGGCTTGAATGCCTCATCCCCCATAATGGTAATAAAGAAGCAGGATTTTTTATCAGTAGTGCAACCCCGCAGGGAGCCATCCCTCATTCCAAAGTGAATCTGTCATTTCTGTCGGCAAATGAGTCCTTTACCAAAGACTAACAAAACCCTATTTTCTTTATCACACCTGCAATGCATCCAAAACTAAAAAGGCCCCCCCTCTGTGACATCCCACACTGCCGCCAAACAATAGAGGGATTGCACAAAGACAATGGACTGCACCGAGACGAAGTGGCTCTCACCTTCGGCTGGATCCGGTGGCCCGAAGTCCAGGTCGTAGCGCAGGATGTAAAAGTTATTCCACACGTACAGCTGGTTGTCTCTGGGGTTGTAATCCACGGCTGTGATGTACTGGTACTGGTTGGGGAACTGGATGTCAGTGTACTCGCCCAGGCTCAGCTTGGTGTTGTAGATGTAATCAATTTGGCTCCGGCTGGCCTCACTCTCATTTTCCTCGTAGGAGGAGCGCACCACGTGCAGCACGCCGCACACCATGAAGGCGTTGGAGGCCGAGCGCTTGTCGTACGCGGTCTCCCAGGTGGCCTCGAAGCGGAGCGTGTACGGGTTGAGCTGGCTCACCACTATGCGCCCGTTGTTCTGCTCCGTGGCATAGATCACCCACAGTCCCCTCTCGTCTACCGCAAGGTCAATGTCTGTCTTGCCGCCCCATCGGTAAGGAGAGGTATCGTGATAGTTGGCGTTGTTTACGATGGCCTCGCCACTTTTGATGCGCGTGCGCAGGTCAAACTTAACGATGTTGCGGGTGCGCTCCTTGTTAAAGAAAATAGCCCCGTCATAAGCCACGAAGCCAGTTCCGTCCACACGGTGCGGCAGTTTATAGGTGGTCGTCTGCCGGCCGTTTTTGAAGTCTTCCAGAGAGGAGTACTCAATGAGAGTGTCTGTGCGGTAGGGCGTCCAGGGCATGAAGAACACTTTGTCTCCAGCTTGGAGCGGGTCTTTGCACCACGACCCGGCTTGCTGCTCTGCCTCAAACAGGAAGGTGGCAGCTCCTACTCCCTTCAGAGTCCCAGGACAAATGAAAACTAGTGAAAAGAGGACAGCAAAACAAAGTACAACAAGGCAAAATATTAAAACAAACAGGCATAGCACATTTGAGAGGCATGATTCTCGCTGCTGTGTGATTCAAGTGCAGGACAAAAAGGTCAGGGACTGTGAATTTGGAGGAAGCTTTTTGACTAGTGCTTTTGTACTAATGATTGGGGGGGAAAAATGGAACAAATATATGTGTCATAGGGATTAATCAGAATAAAAGTCTGTGGTTATTTGCATCACAAAGATCTGCTGGTACACCGTAATAGGGACAAAAACAAATGTGATTAAAAAATAGAGGAATCCTGCAAGTGGTAGACATGGGAAATGAGCAAAGTAAAGTTCACAGTGTTCTGTTTTGTTTTGTTTTCTTCCAATCAAACACCATTCTGTCTCTAATGTCAAATGCCACATGAACAGCTGGGTATATGGACACACAGCACATGCATACTCACATGACTTAGGTCATAAAATAAAATGATAAAAGGACACAGACTTCACATCTTGTGACGAGAGTGAACAACAGGTTGTAAATGGTGGTGGCGGCAGCAAAGCAGAGGTAAAATGAAAGTGGAGGTTGAGGAATAGAACAACAGTGGTGAAGGATTTTCACTACGTCTGTGGTGTATAACAAGAGTAACCACTGATGGGTGAGGGAGGCCATGGCAAAGTTCCCATTTAAATGAATTAGTTCTGGATAAGAAGGGACACAGGGACTTTTTGTGTTATTTTAAAGCTTTTTTTCCAGTCTGTGCCAAACTCACTCAGCCATCACTGCTATTTCACATCACGTGCTATGAGTGCAGCAGAAGTTGGGCCAAGCAAACTGAGATTAAGCCAAATAAGAGTATATACACAACTGGTGTTTCTTCATGGGTTGTTGTGCTAAAAGAGGGGTCCCGGAATGAATAGACACTGAACAGTTGGTGTTTTCTTTCATATTGCACAGAATGGCTACGTTTTCTGCCCGTGGTTGTCATTTGAAATTCTGCTCTGCAAATCATTTGGATTCCATGGGTGCAAACAATCCTCCTATGGGTATAGCATTTGACAGGAGAGGCAATCAGGGAGGGAGAGGTGGGGGGGTGGGGGGGTGGGGGGGGGGCGTGAAGGGAGCTGTACTCAACACCACAGAACAAGGAGCCAAAGGTGGGGGAGGGAAGGACCAGACCACTCATTTACCTTTTTGCTCCACTTCTATTTCAGGCATTGGAAAGAAAAGCAAAAAAGAGTGCAAAAGGGAGAGAAAGGTTATCATGAGTCAACTAGTAGGTACAAAGAAAGAGAATTAGTTGGAGGGTATGACCATGAAGTGAATCTGGGGGCTGTTTGGAGGAGGAAGAGCTGGAGGGGGGAAAAAAGTGTTTGTTAGTGAAACGGCCTCTCATCCTAGGATCTAAAAACAGGGAAGTTATGACAAGAGACAAGCTATGTGCCATGCTTTCCACGCGTTAAACTTCCATTTTTACCATCTTTATCTGCCAAAAGAATGATATCTTGCAAAAGCAGAATAAATCCCTTTATGAACGCTTCCCCAAGTGGCAGGAGGAAAAAAGATTCAAAGTCCTGGTCATATTTAGATGGATAATATTCTTATAGAAAAAAACACAGAAAGGATTTTTGACATGTCTTGGCAGTAGGTGGAATTCGTTCAAACTTTCTAAACACAAATCAGGACTCAAATCCAAAACATGCTCGCCCACACACGTAAAACATCACATGGTGCTAACATTACAGGCTTGACTCTTAAATGAGCCAACGAGAGCAACAGCACATGAGATGACTGATGGATAGTCGGCCTAATATGGAGTTTCTGTAGTGGACTGTTGCAGCTGCATATACTGGGTGGAGGGGGAGAGACTGGAGACACTATGTGAAAGATTGGAAATTTTTGAAAATTAGAGCAAAGAGGTTACTATGGGGTGTGGGGGTGGGGATGTGAGGAGGTGAAAGGAAGGTCTGTTTGAAAGAAGAGGAGAGGAAGAGAAAAATTTCTGAAGATGTTTATAGTTCATCAGTTTAAATGCAGAATACTTTCACAGGCAGGAAAGAGGTCCTGAGCTGCATTCATAAACTACTCTAAAGCACCCTTTTAAGGTAGATTAACTTGAAAATAGTGCTGGATTTAATCAACTCTGCAGTACATTTAATTAAACCACTGCAAGTCTCTAGATGATCTATGACTCTACACAGGAATCTTTTTTTTCATTTGAGAAAAGATGAAAAATGATCTTGCGAAATTATAAGAGTAACTTTGTCTGGCACATAAATAATTAGAGAATGCATTGGACACATTAATAAACATTGCTTGCGTTTTTACATGTATGCTATGAGAACCCTTTCAGAGGTAAGTTCACAGGAACTGCAGAAAAACACATTTTCTCAGTTAACCTCAATGATGTTCGGTGAGGCAGATGGTTCCTTTTATTTGTCCAGGTGCAGAAATATCTAACTTGCAGATTTCTAGATAAACAAAAATATTAAAGAAAGTATTTTCTTGTTTTTCTTCCCGTCAGGTATTTCATAAAAAGCTTTTCTAATTTAAAACGGATCACAGAGGACTGCAGATTTTCCAGAGCATTAGCATTTGATTTTTTTTTTTTTTTGTCATGCAAAACATGTTAGAAAATTATATAAACATAACAAACCATGAGCCAAAATGTTGTAATTTAGAATCTTAAAGATAGAAACATTTAACATAAAAAGCAATCTTTGTTACATCTGAACCCAGAATGAAATTCTGAATTAAAACTGAAACGATTTGGAATTCCTTTGTAATCATATTTGTTCAGTTTTCATTTCTAGATGGTATGTACAAAATTTGTTTAGCCTAAAGTAAAGTAGAAATACTATATTTCATGATATGTAATACATGATGGGACCAAGTAACTCTCATGACAAGCTGAGAAGACACGGATCCATACATCACAGAGCTTAAGCTGATGAATCTGACATGCTGATGTCTCCTACAGGGTAAGTTTGATCTTGCTGCTGGAAATCTATTAACTCAAGCAAATCACCCATTGGTGATGCTCTGCGTGTCAGCCGCAAAACGTAGCCATGCTTATATTAGGGAAGTTAATGCGAACTTTCTCAATAAGATAAGATAAATGGAATAAATCAAATCCAAATATAATACTTGTTTGGAGTTATAAAGTTGGCTATGAAAAATCCTCTGAATGTGGAATTTTACACTACTGTTCACTATGCTGTGCTGTAACTATCAAGGTAGAAGGTCTATTGATTGTTAGCTAGGACAAAAAAAAGACTTGTTCTTGATTGGACAAATAATTGTTCTTTTATATCAGTGAAAAGTTGGACAAAGTTAGTTAGTTTTCCTAATGCCAAAATTCCAATTTCATGTTCACTTGTACTGGAATTACATTAAAATATATCTTAAATGAATATCAGTTTTAGTTTAATTTTTGTTTAACTTAAAATAACTTAGAATAACTCAAATAAATAAATTAATGATAATGGATTTAAAATAGAATTTTTTGTGCAACTCTGTCTGGATGACTGGAGGATTAGATCCATACCATACAGCGCCAGATTGTCATACAAGCCAACAAGGCCAAGCATGTTCCTTAACTTGTTGGCTAACTTATTTTTTGGGGGACCAACATTCCCACAGAAATCCCAGTGACACACAAAACTAGAGACAGATGAAAAAGCCTTTAAGAAACATATACTGTTTACTTAAGCTGCAAATTAGGTGAGTGGTAGTCGTTTCCCTACAGACCTCTCCACAAACGGACTTGTTTCCTTCTGCGAGTTGATGGACAGAAAAGTTTGAAAAACCTTCACCATTTGGTGAAAATGACCACAAACTTTAAGAATTGACTTGATTATTTTCTAAGTAAGAAGCAGGGATAAGACATTTTAATTAGCCATGGCGTTTGTTTTGGCATTTAATTTTCTCAGTTTTTTTTTACAAGCCAGGTTCCAGATGTAGAATGTAACCCTAGCCTTAAGAGACACGTATCAAATATCAAAAAAAGCTAATGAAAAAATTAAACTATCTGCATGGCTGGATCCCAGTGTGGTGATTGAGAAAATATGCTTTCAGAACTCAGGTGAACTGAACCCTTAAATCACGTAAAAGCTTCGACTAGTGATAATACAATCTTGTACCAAATAAACTAGCTGAACTGTTCTGTAAACTGAGAGACACTTTCATGTGGACACACGCTGCAGTCACATCACTTTAACATCACACAAAGAGTTCAGTTTGAAATTTGGATGGCGATACTTACTATAGGGAACACACTCATATTGGACCTCTAAGTACTTGTAGGTGCCAGGGCATGGATCAGGAAAGACATCAGAGCCAGTGACAACCACACACTGCGTACGGTTGTTGCACCTAGAAAAAAAAGATTGACCAGAGATTTCATCATGACTACCCACACCACGAGTTCTCTGCAGAAACAACATTGATAACACAGAGGAGGGAAAACTTCATTGTTACAGCCATACAGACATTGTTGAAATCCCAGGCAGCACTGTCACTTATGCTGTATAGCTTACACCTTGGCAAACAGAGAGAAAGAGAGACTGAGAGAGAGAGAGAGAGAGAGCGAGAGAGAGAAAGAGAGTGAGAAAGAGAGAGAGAGAGGATTGAAAGTATTTAAGGCTTGTAAACGAAGGTGACGGGATGAATGACAGAGAGGTAGAGCCACAAAGGCAAGTTAGGAATCACTGTCTTCTTACCACTATTGAAAAAGAGGACAGTCATTAAAACACACACGACAGGTGGCGGAGACATGCAGTGGACCGGACTGGGTGGCCAAGTTTAACAGAGCAGCTCCTCTGCATGTTCGCCCCAAACAAGACAAGAATGTGTCATCTCTGTGAAAGGTTATTTGCCTTCCAGCATGATATGGTGTCCCTCAGTGGATTAACAGTCTGATGTGTGAATTGCAAAGGCAGCCTGTGTGTGTCTTCACTTGTGCACGCCTTGGCACGTATTTCTGGGTGCTAAGAAGTTCAAGTTTAGAGGCAAGGGAGGGGGTTTGGGGGTGGGGGGGGGCAGCAGCAGATCGCGTTTGTGTGAATACTGTATACGGTGAAATTGGCTTAACGTCAATTAAGCTCTCTTGAGGCAGAAAGATTCGGAATGATGTCAGCTGCAACAAAAAAAGAGGTAAAAAATGGCACAAAAAAAAACGCCCAGAATCATTCAACAGTTTGAAAGCTTTACATAAATATTTCAGAAAGTCAGAAGCAGATATGCAAGTTGGACATGGATTTTAGCACCTAACAATAAACCATCCGAGATAGAAGAACTATTTTCATTTCTCAGCATTGCACACCAACCACGCAGAATCAAAGTGCGGCAGAGTGCTAAAATAATTACTTAAGAAAAGTTAAAGTGATGTGCTTTCGCAAGCATTATATCTGAATTTTCTGTCCAATATGCATTTGATAACCAGCAACCTCCTTTTTAACAGATTACTAAACCCTTTCGGTAAAGCATCATCAGCTGGTCTGAGCTTCAGTGACATCATGCTGTCAGCTGCACTTACGAGAAAAACTCCTCTGGTTTCACCACAGTGCATCCTCAAGAGACTGGCTGCAAGGAAGAAGGGTCACTGTATTGAAATGTGAACTGACTGACAGGAGGTGGAAATGACTGAATCAGCTCAAATGCACCAAGAGATATTCTATCTGATTTGGCATTGAGTGTTTTTGAGTCTGACTGACAACAGTTCCCAGTGCTAGAAAGCACTTTGTCCATATTCCTTGAAAAACCTACAATGTATTGTTTTCCAACGTATTACGTAGGTCATAAAGTACAAGCCCAAGGGGTGGCTGCGGTTTAAGATACAACATAAAGAGGATGCAATTGTAACATCCATCCATCTATCCAATTTTGTAAACGGCGTCGCGGGGGGGCTGGAGCTCCTAATGTCCAATTCACCTAACATGCAGGTTTTTGGACTGTGGGAGGAAGCCGGAGAACCCGGAGAGAACCCACGCAGACACAGGGAGAACAAGTCAACTCCACACAGAAAGCTCCCGGTTCCCCTGGGGAACCTATTTGCTGTGAGGTGATGGCGCTAACCACACCACCGTGTCATTGTAAATAGTAAGCGGACTGTATATTTCCAGCACTTTTCTAGTCTAACTGATTCTTCAAGGTGTTTTTACACTTTTTGCTATTAAGAAAAGAAATAGGAATTAGATCACAGCTTCTATTAGCAGTTGAATCAGCTATATTAGAATATTTGATGTCAGTATAATTGAAAGAATGGCATCCTGATGCTGATCTATATGATAACAGAAAACATTGGAGCCACATTTCTGCTAAGTATTTCATCAACTACTATTTACAAACTACTACTACACATATATAAAATAGTTCAGACTCTAGGCATTGCTCTAGATGACGATTGTCAAAAGTTACTTTGATATGAGAAGTGAGACTACATCAAAACATTCAGATTGGCTTGGAAACCAAAGTAATGCGTCAAGATGATTTAAAGAGTTGGGAGATCGTTCTCAGTGGGTCAACTCTATAAGAGAAAACCTTTCAAATTCTAACATTTGATCTTTTGCAATGAATAAATGTTAATAAGAGCCTGGCATGTTCATGTACATTTTCCACTCCTGCTAAAATAGCTAAACCTTTAAGTATCCACTGTAACTTTGGTCATTCATGTTTGATTCTTACTGCACTGAGCACAATGTCATTTTTGAGTGTTTGGGTGAGGATTTTTACATCCTTTGCTCACTCTCTGTTAAAAAACTACACCTTTGACTAGATAATATTGTGTTGCTATTAGTTTAAATGGTTAGAGAAGAGGTGGCCGTTGAAATGAGGTAATGGTGGGCAGAAAACAAGCCTATTAACTTTTTTTATGTTTGAATGCTTTTTATACCTGCACTGGTTTAGAGGTGGAGAGGAAAAAGCAGGCAAAGAGAAAGGTCGAACACATCGTCCATTCACGGTGCATCTTTAAGGGAACGCTCACCTGCATATTAAACAGGACCCACAAGCCTAAGGTTCCAGCACTCCCTCTCACACACCTTTCATCTAGCCAGTTTTTGTCACAAACTACACATTGTTCTTGACAAAACCCTTTGATATAGCCTTTAAAAAAAAATCCAGCATTTGATTCCCGTCTGGTTGTTTTTGTCATGAAAAACAGGCGGCTGATGAATACTTTCTGTTGCAATTTTCAAACCAACTAAACTGCCACTCGTGCAGCCGACTTCCAACTGTTTTCAATCTCCCAAGTCTTCCTTAATGTGTTTGTTTATCCGTTTGTGGGGCTGTTGCCTTTTGTTAATCTTGACAGTATTGACAGGGCATTGTGATTGAGTTTAAATACCCATGTTTTTGTTTTTTCTGCACACAAACTTAGGACTGACCACAGTCTCAAAAAGATTTGTGAGTGCTTTAACATCCCCAATTATCATGTTGACTTTAATTACGGTCAGGAGCCCATTTCCTCCGATCTGAATGATTACAATAATTCTGGTTAAGGGCTTATGGTGCAGGCTCTTCGCAAAGCCTTGGCTGTACGCACTGCCTCTTGGGAATCTCAGATGGAGATAGGTTTGAAGTGCACGTCCAGTGGGTGCGAGTCTAACTTGTCGACAGAGGTGTAGCTGTTTGCAGTTAAACTGGAGGCCACGAACACTGACAGCATTACGCTCTTGTATGACTTTTCTAGGACTGTGGTATAATTTTAGAAAGACAGCAGGAGTTGATATATTCATGAAACCCCTCTGCAGAGCTGCACCTCACGGGAGTAAATACAGTGGAGAACGAGGCAGGAAAAATCCCACCGGTCTGACATGGTGGGCAATGATGCTCAAAAGCCAGCTTTAAAGGGGGTAGGTTAAGGCAGAGCAGAGCATTAGAAAGCAAACTGAGCTAGTTATTATTTATGAATAGTTCATCTATTGCCCTTACAAAATACACACACCTCTAGCGGGTTAGCAGCGGGCGTGCTGAAGCGTTGCTGTGATGTCATTTGACAGCAGGACAGCATCCTGTGAGAGGGTAAGCAGGATAAAAGGCACGGCGATGGGCACTGCTCACTACCTGAGGCAAAGCCACTTCAATGAACTACAAATGTTTGAACAAAGCAAGCTCAGTCTTCTGGATAGGGAATTAAGAGTGTTCATGTGACTTGTGGTCTCTCTAAGCTACACTGATTATGACTCAAACAGAAGCGGCAACACGCAGCTGGTGGGAATTGCTCTGATGCGTAGATGTCACTTCCTGCCTGCCAGGAAATAATCTGTGTCTTTATATTTCAAATGTCACCATCCGAATACCAACCGAATACACAGTGGAATAAGCAGGATTTTAAAAGATGTCAGATGATGCCTTTTTGCCAGTCTATATTCAACTGTCTACATATAACACTTTCTATCACACTCTTATATTGTATTTTGTGTAAACAATCAGTGTAGCTCTAAATCTCAGAGCCATCACAAGTGGGAGTTGGCCTCCCTTAAAGACAACCCTGCTCTTGAACAACTTCAAACATTGTGATGATATTGTGATGTGATGGTCTGGTGCCTTTTAGTTTTGATTTAGTTATTTCTCAAACTAGGAACAAGTGAATGTGTTGCGTGATAGCATTTTTAATAAGCAAGCTGACCAGTAACAGTATGCTGAGCCTTTAAGGAAGTGGAGTTCAAGAAGCTGGAGGTAGAAGAATATTCATCTGCATATGCATTTGTTCTTGTATAAACTAAAATACGACGATAAACTTGTAAATAAGCATGCAATGGGCTGGTTTACATAGTTCGTTACCAACAATAATAATGACTGAGAAACACAGGAGGACCATACTTTTCCACCCCGGCTTCTGTTCGTTTGTGCGAAATATGATCCCTCCTCCCCCCAGCACTTTACCTTTGTGATATAATCTTGTACGCATCAGGGAGGTAGCAGTTGACGTTTTCCATCTGGAACGGGTCAGCATCGCAGATCTTGTCGTCAGTCCGGCCGTAGTTGGCCGTCTCGATCATAATGACATCACTCCCCGGGCAGCGGAGATCAATTGCATATCCTTCACACGAGAGCTCTCTCCTAACCAGCCCGAAAGGCAAGGCCGCACGGCTGAACCCTGGCAGGAGGGGAAAGCACACAAAGACAGACAGGACAGCGCATCGCAAAATTAATAGGCAAGGGGTTCACTGCTTTAATACAATGGGACCGCACATTACGCTGTAAAAATCTGCTAGCACAAAATAAATGGGCAACAGTGGTCCAATGTTTACCACAGTTTTAAACAGACGGATCATTACATGCGATCCAGGAATGGGGAGAGACGAAACATTTCATTTCTCCATCCCTCTGTGGTCAGGGCTGTCAAATTTTTATGTCATTGGAGAACAGTGGTAATCTAATAAATTCCTGTGCAAAAAAAAAAAAAGAAAAGAAAAGGCTGCACTGCTTCAGGATGGTCTCCACCTATGTAGAACATCCACATCTTTTTTTTACAGCCCCCTCATTTTTTTTTCTTTTGCTTTATTTTTTCTGCAAAGGAAGCCAGAATCGGAACAGAATGGTGTACAACATAATCCATTTTACAGTACCGACGATCACATAAGGGACAGTCTGGAGTCCACACAGGAGGAATAATCTATAGATGGACCAGAGCGAATGGGAGCACAGCCAAGTAGCTCTTCTTTGGAAGAAAATTAGCTATTTCACTAACATCAGTCCCCCTTTTCAGCAAATTACTCCAGGACATGTTACTCTTATTTCTTTTTGCAAGAAAAGAAATGTCCTCTCATTAATAAAGTGGAAACACACATGTGATGATTTGCAATGAGAGAAGGGAAAAAAAGCAAAGGAGGAAAGAAAAACTGTGGTTTAAATGATCAAAACTAAAAGGAAAAACTGTTTTCAATTCTGAGAAAACAATTACAAAAAAATCTAAGTAGAACATGGAAACATATTCCATTAAAGAAGAGCAAGGAGAGCTCTGCATGAACTGTCAATAATGGCCATTGTTTTCAGCACTGGGGCCCCTGAGGGAGCAGCTACCATTTGTATTTTCTGCGCTGCTCTCTCCTAATTAGCCCTCCTTTCAGCCTGTTACCTTTTCCATGCTCCCATTGGCTTCCGAGCATTGTCATGTACTAACACTTACCGCCCCGGGTTCATTTTGCCCCCTCACTCTAATTATCCTCACACTTTTGACAGTCAGGGGCTGACGCAATTAGCATTGTTTGAACTGCTCAAAGCTGAAGTGATTCCGGCTTGAAATTCCTACCCTTAAAACACGACCCACATGTCTGCGAGTCATTTCAGCCTGCTGCGTCCAGCTCGGCCGTAATGATATTCTATGAAAGTCTACACATGCCACACCAGAAAATAAGAGAAAAATGACATCTGTAACACATTTACTGTTGAGAACATAATGTTTAAGTCATTGCATATTAGGAGAAACTTCAGCAGTGCTTTAAGAGAGGGAGAAGCAGAACAAAATATGATACTAATGGTATTAATTCTCTGGCATTTGGCCACTAGACATTTCATTATAAAGCCATGATCCATCTAATGGCCAGTAGATTCTGCTTCGCCGTACTGTTTATCACCTCATTAGAAGACGTCAGTTTAGCAGAGCCATAAGTGAGGGGCTGTAAGGTCACTCTGTCTTTCCCAATAACCACGACAATTATCCAAACCTTTCAGAAAACCTGTCCGGAATGGCGGATGATAAAACACAGACAGAAGTCGGCAGCTTTGCTGGGAAGACTAATGATGGTCCTGCCTGCAATTCCTCATGGAACGAGTGACGGGTTTATCACGGCAGCAACAGAGAACAGACAGAAAGAATGCATCTCATGGGGTTTTAAATTTTTGAGCAAAGGGACTGTTTTTCGGCTAAAACACTCTCGTGGACGGAAACACCATCTGCTTTTTCTAACTCCCTCTCTTTGGCTGTCCAGCGGAAGCTCTGCCCATCTATCAGAGCACTACAGCACGATGGCATGCTGTTGTCAACAGAAGCCTAGCAATTGATTAGGCTTGTGTCTCGCTGGCCTCCACCTACATTACCTGCATAGATCTCTCTGGTCATAGGCTAACACTACATCTATTAGGAGTATAGAGACTGTGCTGGCTGCCTAAAGAACAAATTACTTCTTCTCTAAACTGTGGATACTCTCTGTGTCGTTAATGGCTTTTCTTGTCAACCTGTCTATATATTAATAATATTCTATGTTTAAACTGTTCTTTTTTGTCTTCTGTTCAGTACAAAAAAAAGCTCAACTCAAAGGAATACATATTTGGTGGCTCAACAAGTTGTTGCTTAAGATCTCAGGACTTTGAAACAGCTATGAGAGGAAAGCTTGAGACAACAAAGGTTTCGAGATGTGTATATTCTTCGGTGTTGATTTTCTTGGTTTAAACAAGTTTTGCGAGATTTTTTAAAAGAGCGCAAGATTGTTTGTGTGCACAGGAAGGCATGAAAAGCTTTTCATCTCGCACTTCATGCTTTGTTTGACTGTTCAACTCTGCAGAGGTTGAAGATTACGACAGAAGGCCACCAGCTGCAGGGAAAATGGTGTGAAGAAAACTGCAGGATCGACTGTGTTCAGAACTGAGCGCTGTATCACTCCCTCGGTTTTATATTAAATTACGAAATCAGCAAGGAACCTGTAAGCTTAAATTAGACCATCTAGTCAAATCACCATGGTAACCACTTTGACTTAGCGATAATTGGCTCTGATCCCCATTCCTGCCCTTGTTGACATGAGGCCTTATCATGCATTCTGGTCAGTGAGTGACTGCACGGAAAGTAGCTTTTCAGATTCCTCCCCCTGACCTGCCTGCTAAGCCGTCTATTGAGCTCAAGAGAGCAAAGCCAGCCCGAGACTGCAGCTCAATATGTTGCATTCTGGGAGAAAAAAAAAAATTCTCCACTTGACAGCCTATAATTCACTGGCGACAATCCTCCTCATAATACATATTTTGTTTTCTATCAACACCCTTGAAATTGGACGTGGCACTGTGGCTCAGATGGGTGCATTTGAAACCATCCACAAAGTTACACTCTGTGGCATTTAAAACCCTGGAGATTAAAGTAAAAGATAATGGAAGTTTGGTGTGGACACTTTGCAGTTTGGCGACTGAAGCATGCAAACTACAGCACATATGTTTAGGTTCATCTTTGCCGTTCGGTATTTCAATTTCAAGAGTGTATTCATTCAACTTTAACCCTTCAAACCTTGCAGCACAACATGAAAGGGTGGGAAGAAAAAGTGCAGGAATGTCTGTTAAAAAAACAAAGAAAAAGTGAACAATTTTTTGGAAGTTGGGAGAGCGACGGTAGCTGGCACAGACAGAGAGCAAAGGCGTTGCTTGATGCTTGTCATCCCCCATTAAGGTTCCTATGATTGGCCTTTGTGGTCTTGGAAACGGCAAACAGCTGCATGCAAATGTCCCTGTTTCCCCGAGGCTGGCCCCCATTGTTCTGGGCCCCAGTTTGACGGGGACACATTCTTCTCCGGCATAAAGGAGGGTGTAGCCTTTAGTCAAATAAGAGTGCCCCCACCGTGGTCACAGCAGGAGGACTTCAAGATTGTTTGTCTTTTTATGTTGTTTTATTCCCTACCCTAAACCATTGGGAGCCGACAACTCTGGAATAAAGAGCAGATCTTAGAGTCAAGCTTTTCCCTCCAGCAGTGGGAGATGCCACCATAATCCAATATCTGAAGTGATGGAGTGGTCACAGAACAGATTTTAGTCTGGTGGATTAAAGACTCTCAAAGAGAATGTGTGAAATGGTCCGAAAGCATTAACACAAAAATGATCCTTTTAAGATTATGGAGGAAAGCTTAATGAATGCTTTGCTTCCAGTTACTCTTCTTTTTTATCAATGTTTGATTGAAACTTTTCAATTAATACCAAATGACAACAAAACCGCTTAAAAGATTGAAATAAAGTCATTGAAATCAAATTAATATTTTAAACATATCTTGTTTTTTTTGCATGCGCCATTCTCAAAATGGATTAAAGAAAGTTTAAAGACTAATTTTACAGTTAAGAAAAAAAAGTAAAAGATCAATATTTCCACATATCTTTATTTTCAATATATCCAAATATGTTGCTTACAATGTTCAGAGATCCAGAACAGGATCACCCATCAGATGTGAGAGGCACACAGAAGAGAGGTGGGAGATTAGAAAGGAGATTTGGGATTCACGAAGTAACACCTGCTTTTCAAATACAACAATACCCGAAGAAGTCAGCTCATATTTCATTTCAACTGTCAAAATGCGGTGAAACACTGAAAATCAAGTTGGACATATGGCACCATTTCCCATGACACTTTAGTCCCCGTTCTATTCCACCTTGCTGGGAATTGTTTCTAAAGGCAGTGTCAGACAAGACCACAAACCCCAGGGCTACACCCGTCTTTCCCAGACGACCGCTATCAGACACTCTTGATTCCCATATAAGAATTCTAAAATAGCAATGCGCAGTACAGGACTGAGTCCATTTGTGGTTAGATGAAGCACTCTGAGTCGTATCACTTTTCTCTTTGGTGAGACATGTATTCACTGTCGCAGGTTCATATTCTAAAGCCACAATTTGAGCTCATGAGCACCATATTTTCTAAGCGTTCTCTTAACTGAAAGAGAAGGTATGGGCAGAAAGAATTACATATTCAGTGCTGACACATGTCTCATTGAGAGGGTTTAAAGAGAGGGATTTCTTATACTGCCGAGGTTAAGCATGACAGATCCTGCTGTTGCCACTTGACTCCTTTAGGTGGGTCCATTTATAGAGAAGGTAGATGTTATCACACCAGATGGAGGCATTTAATATTTTCTGTCTTAAGTGAGAAGTAACACCGTAACAACAATATCTGGCAGTTTACATGTTTTTGTTCTCTTATGTGGTTGTAAGGATGATTACATTAGAGCTAATTTTAATGACTAAAGAAACACCAGTGCCAAAACAACATATGTTGATTATCGCTTTCCACATAAAGTTAAATATTCCTCACGATTTTTTTTCAGCTTTAAAAAAAAGGGGAAAAAAGCACAATTACTTTTAGATAAGATTAATAATACACCACAGTGATTTGGCTTTAAATTAAGCACTCTAACTGCTCTAAAATTATCAGCCATGCACCTTAATGAACATAAACATTGTAATCTTGATAAGGCTGCAGCAAGTCCTGTCACATCCAAAGCTAACAAAGTCCACCTAATACAACAATTAAAGCAATATGCAGTACAATTCAAAAGTTGTTCGTTTTAATGTCCAAACTCTAACTGGTGCTATGTATTGTTTGTTTAATCCATGCAAGAAAATTACATTCTGTGTATCTAAGGACTATTTTCTGTAATCGTGTTTTTCTTGTGCAGTTGTGGAATACACTCCACATATGGTCGGGCCAGCAAATGAGCTGTGCTCATGCCATGTCACTGTGATCATGACTGCAAACAGATGAATGCGAAGAAATTCATCACACAAGTGTCTGGTTTGCAGTCACTGGACTATAGATATCCTGGTGATATGTGTGATTTGGTGAAAAGAACCAGAGAACAACAAGGATGTCATCAGAAACATTGGTGGAAGTCCTGTAAATTTAGCCTAACAAGTGTCAAGAGAAAGTAGACAGCAAGAGGAGGGAAATGCACCCAAAATAAATTTGAGAAAAGGGCATGCAATGGTTCCACAGTGGTTTCAAACTGAGGTTGCTGGCACCTAAATTCTCAGAAAAATTTGAGGCTTATTTTTAAAAAATGTATCTGCGTCAATTGAGAAACTGTCAGAGATTAGTGAAAAGTCATCTTTGATATCATAAACAGTCAAACTGTGCTCTTGTTTAGGTTGGAAGACTTGTGTCTCTCAAAAAATACACAAAGACTCCACTTCCTTTATAGAACATTTACCCCCACAAAATAGCTGAAACCCACTGAGCACCTCATGTTATTGTTGCAGCGTTCCTTCTCTGGGATTACACAACACCAAAAAAAAGTTTACGTTTCGCCGCAAGTGATGCAGAGGGGACACGGAGGATTATTTTGGCCGTCCAGAACAGACAGCTCAGCTTCAGAAGGATGAAGAAATTCTTCCACCGAATCAGAAACAGATCAAATGATATCACAAAGTAGAGGCTATAATAACTGTGCCCTAATTTGACCAAAGAAATCCAAGGATTTTTTCCCCTTCTTTAGATTAATAATATGATGCCTGACCCTGTAGGCACACATCAAAGCAAAAATAGAGAGAGGGGAACATCACTGCATTACTAATTCATATTAATCCTCTAAATGCAAAGGGAGTCGATGCCTATTAGAAGTCACGACAGACATAATTCTGCTGAGGATATCGCTAGCTGGTGATATCTTGCTTTGTTTGGTCCGTGGACACATTAGTGGAATTAGGGAATGTAAAAACTGACACGTTGTTCTAATCTACTGTTCCTTCATAAAAATACAAACTGATACAGGGGCAAAACATTTAAAAGAAACAAATGTTTAGCTCAGACGATGAAAACCTTCTTATGCTCTCAGGAGAGTGCCACTGTGACAGAATTAGTTCTTTGCTTGTTCAATATCCAGCATATTGTTGCATCTCTTCAGGGAAGTTGATGAAACACACAGAAAGAGGTGAGTTAAAGAAAATCTCCCGAGTGCAGCAAGGTTATAGTTTCACAGGTTTGATCTACCCTGAGTGATGCCTAACTCCCCTTGAAGCCCATTTTTACCCTGGTACTTAAACCTCAGCTGGATTTTCCACACGAGAAACATCTCTAAATACGTCAGGTGCCTCCCTGAGGATAGAGAGGAAGAAAGAGGAGGATGAAGCGTGGAAGGGGGAGGAGGATGGGGTTAGTCTCATCACATGTACGTGTTTCTGTCCTTGTTTGCTGGGCCAGAGTTCCCCTCATCAAACCTCAGGCCCTTTCACCCAGGCATGATTGTACAGAGCCCAGACAAGGTGTCAGCGGGAGCTGCAACCGGAATACGGATTACATGAATGATGAGCCACTACAATGACAATTAGAGGGAAAGATCAGCGCCTCGAGATGATTATGGTATAGCAACTCTAAGAGACACCAGGCTTAATCTGGACTCCAGATGCTAAGTCTGCGGTTGCCCTTAACACAGGAAATAGTCACTGTCGCCTGTCGAGTTTGGTGCTTCTCTGAGTAAATCCATTTGTGGAGAATCGGTAATCGTGTTTGCGTTTAAGTAGATGAGCTGTGCAATTTCAGCATTTGTTCGTGAAATTGCGTTTAAATGTTTCATCCCAAAGAGCTTTTGCAGCCTATGTTTGTGGAAAAACATTGGTAAACATCCTTCTGTTTTGACATGTGGTTTTTATCTTGTGTACATTTCTCTGCGCATTAAAATACAGCTTTTAATGCAATCAAGGCAAAGGCTGTTTCGATTTATATTAAAGTGATTTTATCGGCAACCTCTTCGGGACACATCCTGAGCTCCCTCTCTCACTATGTTCATCCCATGGGGGCTCTTTTCCAGACTCTGCAACAAGCTTTAAAAACTGTGATGGTCACCCTAGTGTGTACGTGCACTTATGTCCATTTTCGAGACGGTTAAGCTGATACATGTATACTCTCAACAAACACAAGCTAACAGAATGTTTAAAGATACGCAGCTTTGACTAATGGCTTGATGATGTTGTATTTGTTTTTTTATATCCAAAAGGGAAACAATGACTAAATCCATTGGGAACGTGTTTGAGTGAGGTGCTAAAAATGCCATTAGGGCAGTGTTGGGAAGGTCAGGTATTCAATCCCCAGCACTGCCACTGAGCAAAGCCCTTAACTCTATCTGCTTCAGAGGCATCTTATAAAGGCTGACCCGGTGTTCTGACCCCAGCTTGTTAGGAATGTGGTAAGGTAAACATCCACGAAAATAATTTCACACTTTTCTGCTGCAACACCTTTGATCAAAGGTCCTTTCTCTTGACATCTCTGCATTTTATAGACAACGGATAGGCACATGCATGCCGCACAGAGTGACGGGCTTTGTGGATTTTTCTGCAGTTCTGTTTGAAATCTCAGAGATCTACCAGGAAAGTCAATGAAAAAAAAAAGCACACATTCCTTGGCAATAACCCCCCGCTATCTCTGCAACACTGACCACTTTGATTGACTCGAGCGCGATGACCTTGCTCCATTCCCTTCCACCAGCATTCCGGTCAATGCGAGCAGAAAACAGGAGTGCTGATAACAGATGCCCAGATGGGGAGATCTAGATGACAGACAGCTTCCTGCTTCTCATCTTCGATGAGACCATTGTGCCGTGCACACTCAATGAGGGTATATGCTACAAGAGGTCAATACTGATAGCGTAAGGCAAACAAAAACGTTCTTTGTGCTTGGCTGTTTCGCTGACTTTTTCTCTTGCTCTGTACTTATTCAATTTCCTGCACGGCAGGAGAGGGCTTCCTTATCTGAGACTGTTTATACCTGCAAATCGGCTGGTGGCCTTTTGTTTGCAGGTGACCCGCCCTGAGGTGACATTTAATTCCTCGACAAAAAAATGTGTGGTCATGCTCTATGGCACAGACTCTCCGCCTGAGGAGATTACTAAAACAGCAAATGCAACAGAGCCACATTCATGGCCAGTCGTGAGAGTTGGCCCGCAGACACAGAGAGAAAGAGACCAAACACACATCATTATTCTGACTCACATCATATATGACCATTAGCCACGCCACAGCGAGTGAAACCTAAACCAGATCATGTTGAACCACAGTGGAACCAGTTTCTTCTCATATTTACTCGATTGGTCCCATTGCCTGAAAATCTGAAAACACGGAAGCAGACATTTTTGTCATACTTACCAAATCCAACGCAATGTTGTTGTTTTTTTTATTTGATTTTTTTTATTGATTGCCATCCTTTCTCCACCAACATCTGCTTTAACTATAGCATTTACAGCGTAAATCAAGACCATCTGTAGCGAAAATGAAAATTTCTAGCTGTTAAAGCAAGTCAGATACAGAACAGGGAGGACGGGTAGACTAATGCAACACTTTGGAGCAATTTCCAGAGACAGAAAATAGAACTGTCACCTCCTTCTTTTAAATTTCTTCTCCCAACTCTGAACTACTTTTTGTCCAAGTGCCATTAGTGTTCTTTTGCACACTTTTGTATGTCTTCGCTCTTTCACATATTACTGCATCAAATAAATGTCAGGATCAAAGAGGAACCAGTGAAAGAGGAATTGCTTACATAAAAATGTTTTTCATAAAAGTAGCAGTACGCTTTGACTGCCTGAGCATTAAAATGTTTTAAATTGCCTTCTATTCTTTTTGCATGTTTCTTTAGCTGTTTTGCCGTCTGTTCAAATGAATTAGTTCCGACATGCCTCTGAGCTATTTAGATCTACTGCGAACATAATAACACAATAAACTTCAACAGGTACTTGTTGCCTCCATAAATACTTTTTATTCTACTCCAAAGCTTATTTGTACAGTTGGCAAACACCTCCCCAGACACACCGAAAGGCAAAAACTCTCCGGCTTTCTGCAGAGGAGTCTTGATTTTATTTGAAACCTATCTGCTTCTTTCAAGATTAGATGCACGGTTTTGTTTTGACAGCTGAGCCCTCCTGTGAAACAGGGCCTTACTGTGAGCAAAATCTGAAAGTTTAGATACTAAGGCGAGCTACTTTGTGGTTGTGAGCTGGACTAATCTATTATTTCATTTAGGCTGCCTGAAAAAAAGAATAAAAACAAAAAAGCATGCGCAGACAGCTTATACGAAAGGAAAGAGAAAGGTAGACACGTTTCTTAATGTTTTTACAGCGCGTTGCCATAGGGGGTGTGAACTGAGTGGCGCTGAGATGCAGCAAGCATTTTAAATCATGCTTAACACATGAAATCAAACTGCCAGACAACTGGAGCTCTTAGCCCATTAAATTAAGTGCTTGTTCATCAGCTAGCCATGTAACTGCAACTTTTACAATCTTGTCTGGACACAGAATAATGGACAAGTCTCTCCTCTGGAGGGGAAAGACTTGTACTTGAACACTCGAGCGCTGCATGGAAACATTTCTCGCTGCTTTGGCTTGACCAATAACGCACTCAGGAAATCGCTGTTGAAATAAATCTAGGATGTCCCCATCGAGGTTGATATTGTATTTCATTTCCTCCATGTGAAATCCTGATCCTGGAGATTCATGGGAGTCTGGCTCATTTCAACTTCGTGTTCTTTTGCGATTCAAAACTTTCCAGGTTTTTATTAAAACAGCATATTGTAGTGCGGTGGCGTACAGACGTATACCTCGCACACTAAATGCTGCTGCAGCAGCCGAAGATAAGGGCAGAATGCTGACAATGCTGTATTAACAATTTAGGAAAAAGAAGTAAGACCATTTTTTCCGTCTACATGTGGTTTCCTATCCGCTGGACCGTCCATATAGCCCTACGATGAACCCCTGCCTTATTTCTTGAAACGCTTCCAGTTGGGCAGAATTTCAATAAAGACTTGTATATCACATTTTTCTCTTCCTCTGCGCTTGTTCTCACCACACAGATTGACCAGTCAGCTGTGAATCTCCTACGGTTTAGCAGATAATTCATGATCGCCCTACCATGGACCGATATGAATTATAAAATGGCAAGCCAAGCATATCAATGGATGACAGACTGGATGTGTATGGCCCGGGGCCAAAGAGGAGTTTGAGCACAATAGCTTCCCCATTCAGTCAACCCCAAGACTGGAAATACCAGTGTGGCACGAGGGAGGCTCCTTCATCAGTACAATGTAAGGCACCGCTGGAGGCAAATGTTTCTCTGAGACGTAGCGTTAACCTTCCTGACCTTTCAGGGGGAAACACAGGCTTGCCCGAGTGTTCAATGGAGGAATCTTTAACAAACAACAAATTCTCCCTTAGCGAGAGGCATATGGTGTGCCATCCAGCAGCCGAGCTAGAAGCCAGCAAAAAATAACATCACAAATCATCTATTCAGGAATGTGAATTACATTTTTTTTTTTTTAAATAAAGGCTTCATAAAAACAAAGACGATAAAAATCTTTCTTCACTGTTCCTGGTCATGCTGGAACAGCTTCACAGGACGTTAACAAACACACCCTGAGTGCCCTGATCCCAATCTCCACCGAGATATGACACAGCTATCAAACACAAACCACTTCATCTTTTACATGACACTTTTGTGCAATATTAAAATGTGAGGGCTGAGGTGCCAGCTCTCCTTTTTACATCCAAACACAAAAAGTGTTGACACTGACTGAACGATATATCCCCCTCTAAAATATGTCTTTCTTTACAATGATGAATCAGATCTCATTCAAAGCTCCCATTCAGTCGCAGCCAATATGCCACCGTGCACATGCATGCCCCACCTTTGCGACTTCATGCTTTGCATCTGCTTGTCATCTCTCACATCTTTAAGATGGGATGCACAATTGTTTGAAAGATCTACAACAAATCCAGTACCTGCATGACCTACTTTCCTCTGGCATAAGCATAATTCTTTTAAATCTATCATAAAACAGAAAGTGATATGGATGCAAAAGGACACAAATGATAACACCAAGCTAGAGCGTACATAATGTAATGGATTTTGAGAAGAAATTGTAACCATCAAAGAATCAAACAAATTTTCACGCGTTCAAAATTTACCTGAACAAAATCTGTCATTGTTTTTCAGACTATTACAGTCTTTTATTTTCTGTAATCGTTGTTTAATATACTTACGCTCGGTAATTACCTCTCTGTACAGTCGTTTTAATAGTCTGCTGTTCCTGGACAAGATTAAAATTACTATCTCCGACACAGGGGAGCCCAAAAAATGATGCATGCATGTAATCCTGCATTAGTGTTTTTAATTTTATCTTCTCACCTCTTCATCTAAAGAATATAAATCCAATATCTCTTGTGCTTTTAGTTCTGTTTTTGATTCCAACCAACTCCTTTGGGAAATTCTGGCTTCTTGGCTGCTAAGTGCTCACCACATAGCTGCTAACTGTGTCTATTTACTGTGTGCCACTAAACAAGAAGTGCAAGGTGCATTTATATCGTCTTGCTACAGATGAAATGATGCTATGAAAGCAGCCAAAGTGTACTGAAACAGCACGATTAAGTGTGCAACTGCACATTGAGCTGAAGCTTCTTGTAAAAACAGCTGGCCAGAGCTGCAAATGATTTGGGTGATAATACCACTTGGGTTTATCATCCGTATCACACTAGCTTTTTGGCACACTGACTTGACACATTATTATCATAAAAAAAGCTATGATAGCTATCTTAAGGTGTGACTTTGACGAAGGGGAACATTGCAGAAAATACTGAAACACTCTGAGTTTAGAGACTTACATTTGTAATCACCAAGGCATAGCAAAGATCTATTTTCAAAGCAACTGCGATTATCTCGAAATTGGCTAAAGATAAAGATTTAATATTGAAACCCCTTAAAGTTACCCCTAAAAAGCATACCCGCTGAGGCATAGTTGATCTGAAAGAGAAACAGAACACTCCACCATAACACTTAGAATCTATCCAAGTTTTTCCGTCACAGAGTAACATGAGTTCGGAAAAAAGAGAACGATTTTTAGGTCCACCTGCCTTAAAGGTGACTTCACCGTGGAGCTGTGGAAGGCAAAACATAATGGGACTGCAGCCTGAAGTCTTACCTAGTCCCACTTCAAATATGACTGTAATAAAAGAAAAAAAAATCCTATTTTGCACAGTTTTGATCTTATAATAGGGTTAGCTGACAAACATGTGCCAGAAGTGTGCCATTTGGAAACCATGGTGTCATACATTTTTTGGGGGGAAAGGGCTGCTGTTCTTGAAAGCAACAACATACGGTCATGACCTTTTGTTCAAATGAAAAGGCACACTTGGGACTGCCCCCTCGAGCTTCATACTTTGGAAAAGAAATGGGTACTTTTGACTTATCAGCCAATGCTTCACTATTGTGCCATAGCAGACAGTGTAAGTGAAAGGTTTAAAGACCAAAGCTGCTTTAATATGATGGTGTGACTAATACCTATATGCTAACTGTGTAGGAGGGATGTCGGACTCGCTGTGGACTAATGATTTAACTGGAGTACGTTAACTAGACCTTTCCTAATGTAAGAGGATAATTTTGTTGGCAAGGGTCTGATTATAAGAATTCTGTGTGCCGTCAAAGGTGATTTTGATGTTTTTTTTTGTCTTTGCAACAGGTTTGGCGTAAGTGATTACTGTGTCCACAGTTCTGACTGTGTCCAGTCAGAATGGTGATTCAGTGATTCTGAATAATTTTAGCTTTCCAACGGATCATAACATGGGTCGGTATGTAGAAAAGGGGGCCATGGACACCCCCAGCTTTGTCCTGAAAACATGCAGCAACTTTCTTGCAAACCACCTGAACATTAAGTGGTTATTAAGGAAAATAGTGAAGCTCACAGATGATTTAACAAGGTCTTGTACCCTAATAAGCTTGTTAGAACAAAGGCTTCTTCACACTCATCATTATAAGGCCCAAGTACTGACACTTTCAAAGCTACACTTCTATTTTACTAAAACCTTTTTTCCAGCAATCAGCCTCTAAGTAGCTTCTTAGGACTCTGAAAAAAAGAATAATTGATGCTCATAAAGCAGGAGAAGGCCATCAGATGTTTTCAGGTAGCTATGTTCTCATTAGGTAATCTAATATGGGAATGGTGGTTAACAGCAACAGTCATGGTTAGACTGAAATCTAAAATAAACAGGAAAACTACTACTGGGCACATAAGATTACAATGAAATCAAAAGTTAAGTTGGACTGAAGAATGACTTCAGGAAGCTTTAAAAGGCTCTGCAGAGGTGGTGCAGTGTTCCATGCAATGACACCTGCCAAAATCTGACCTTCAGGGAGGATTCAACAGAGGAAAAACCTTCCCTACATCTTTGCCACAAATGCAGCATTAGTTTTAAACTGCATAACTCACAAGTCTGGTACACCATGGAGGACATGCTGCAGAATTTTATGAGAAAAACACCTATCATCCTGAAAAGGATAGAAATTGATCTATCATTTGTGTTTCAGCTAGTGGCACAGGTAACGTTTAACAATAGAGAAAAAAGGAGACACTAAATACCAGCAAATCCTGGCAGCAGACACATGCTTGCAAAAAAGCTGAGGATATAATGGCCTTTCCAACAGAACAACGATTCTAAATGCGCCACAAAATCCGCAATGGATTACCTTGGGAGGTGGAATCCAAAAGTTCTGCATTGACCCTCTCAGTCCCAAGACCTAAACATTAAAGAAAATCTGTGGCAAGACCTCAAAACAACCATACATGTAAGAGAGCCCGAGACTCACAGAGATGAAAGCCTTCTGCAGAAAGAATGAGCAAAATCCCCTAAAGAGGCAATGAAAAGCTGACCAAAAACACGTCTTGAAATTTCACAAACTGATATTTTTTAAGGCTGTTGCCCAATTTTTGTGGAAATAAAAAGTGAAGTTAACATATGATGGCTATTTGATGGCTACACACACATATATATATATATGTATATATATATATATATATATATATATATATATATATGTGTGTGTGTGTGGTTGTGTGTGTGGTTGTGTATAAAACAGACAAGAAAAACTATGTAGAAATCTTTGCATTCATTGATTTACAGAAAAAGCAGGCCTTTCAGGCATTATATATTTAATCTATTATTCCCTATATAAATAAACTGTTGACCTCATTTTTTGTATGCTATCCCGTATCCCTGACTGTGGTCAATTCTATTTGATTTTGCTCAAAGTCTGTCCGAACAAAATCAAAACTGGTGTTCTTTCTTCCCACCAACTGGGAAAGTCAATACCAAGAGAGGGAAAATCACTTTCTGTTCAGGTATGTCAGTAAGTAATTCAAAGTGTGCGGAGTGTTTTGGGTGAAAATCATAACCTGATTATACCCTCTCCTGGTGAGGGACAGGAGGTAATTATCAAGAGGAGTTTGCATTGCATGGGCTGATGGTAACTTAGATCATAAGCACCAGGATGCAGGCCCTCAGGGCTGGACAGGCTGAAGGTGAGTGGCATGTGGATAGAATCAGATATTGTTTTCAAATGGGCACCCACACACACACACACACACACACACACACACA